>JARYHS010000905.1:0-13762 GCA_031002005.1 Vandiemenella viatica
ACTGCACCGCTTAGCCCTATGGTAGCTATGCCCCTGTTATGGATAGGATACAGTGGATGAATAGAATCATCTGTTCTGCAATGGTGTCAACATTTGAAAGGATGACCCATGTGAAAATTTCGCAAATACTAAACAAAAGTCTACACCAGTGAAGCAGCTTATTAATATCTCTGTGATATGTTCTTATTTGTCTATTACCGTTAGTTATCAAGAAAGATAAATGGCATGTGACAAAAAAATACTGTATGGAAACAATGATACTTTTGCCCTTTAAGGGTCGAATTTTGAGTTATTTCTTAAAATATGATGTGACCAAAGTGCAGACCTTAATCTCTGAAATAATACCTTATTTCTCAATTTTGGTTAAATTATCAAAGGAGATAAATAGCTCGTGACTAAAAAACAATACATTATGGAAACAATGGTACTTTTACCCTTTAAAGGTCAAATAGGCTATTTGACAGTATTGAAAATTTAAATTGTAGTCATTCTGATAGATTAATGCTTCAGGAAGCTAATTTTTTAATTTTGAAAAAAAAGTGGATGATTTTGATTAAAAAAATGGGAAATAAAAATTAGATTTTTCTTAGTTCTGGTCACGTGAATGAAAAGGCTCTAGGCTTTAGCGATGTAACATGTCTGTAAACTCTGCGGCTACGAGTAGAGCGTTTCCTACTATCCACGTTTTCAACTATTTTTGTTGTTTCTTACTGGTAATCTCTTGTAATTACTGAAATTTGATTTGCATAAAAAATCGAGAACAATTTGTTAAAGCCTTTAGCAGAAAATATACCCTTTATTTGTGGAACTAGTTATAGAAACAACCCTGACTTTTATTCTGCGGAGATTAAAAATGTACCAGCTTCAATTGGAGAATCATTTATATTTAAATTGAATGAGATTAACAGAAATCTATTATAAGAATGAATAAAATTATAAATTAAATTAGTTGTTTTAGGACATATTGACGAGAAAATGCAAGCTATAATGTAGGTATAAGATAAGCACAACTTTTCTTTTTTTACTTATGGCTTTACGCCTCGTCGACGTCGAGGTTATTAGAGGCGGGATAGGACTGGGGAAAAGGAACGGGAAGGAAGTCGGCCATGGCCTTTTTGAAGGAAGCATGCCGGTGTTCGCCTGCAGTGATTTGGGGAAATCACGGAAAAACCCAAATCTGGATACCCGGACAGGGATTCGAACCGGCGTCCTGCCGAATGCGAGCCCAGAGATTTAACCGCTCACCCACCACGCTCGGTCACAACAATTAAATAAATGGATGTTGTGGGCCATTTTTCTTAATTGCAGATAATAGATAAATCATAAATTTTTTTTGCTAACGAAACTGAATTTGTTTATTGATTTACCTACCTCGTTTCATTTCGTCTCACACGAAGGAGCTGTGACGTTTAACTGTGTACTATAAACATAAGGAGAAGCGACTAAGGAGTAGAGTCCGGGTAGCTGCGTGGTTGAAGAGTGCTAATGAAATTGAGAACGTCCTACTTTCGAACCCTGTTTGGGATAATATTTTTGTGTGAATTTTTCCGTTTTTGTTTGCTGTTTTTTGCACTACATAATCATGTTTTTATTTGAAGAATTCGTAATTTTTGGTTCCTAAACATCTTGCACGCGTTTGAAATATAAATTGCTCCCATACAAGAAAACTTATCCTTCCTCTTTTAAACATACCAGAGATACAATAGCATGCAAAAAATACAGGTACATGGCGGTGAATAATGGAATTTATTTGAGAAGTGATATCACTTGTAGAAATTTCACGCTAATGTTGCAACCAGGGCCGGCGTTAGGAGGGGGTAAGCGGGTCAAATGTACCCGGGCCCGCCGGCTGATGGGGGGCCCCGATCACTGGCTGCAGGGGCCCCCGGCCTCGAAGCCAAGAATCCACCCATTGTCGCTCGGCTAGTTTGTAGATCTAAAAAAAAAAAAAGGTCGCCAATTTTACCCCGGGCCCAAAATTCCTAGCGCCGGCCCTGGTTGCAACACTTCTGGAACGCTTTGTGGCCCATTTTTTGGAATTTTTATGTGACGATACAACTGCAGGTTACCTTCCTGACATATTTAGGCGGTATTTACTTTCAATGTGTAAGTAATTTTTTTAAAAGTTTTCGTTGAGCAAGTAACGTCCAATTTACTTTTTGAAGCTTTCTTTGGTTATGTTTCAAATGGTTGTAATTCGCTTGTTATCCAAAAAGTTGTGAAGTCTTCAGGAAAAAAAAAAACAAAAAACAAATTGATATTTTGGTGGATTTTGGGGAAAAAATGAGTATGCGATGCAACCAACAGCAACTAGTATCCAAAGAAATGACAACAGAAAACAATGAAACATATTCCGAAGCGAGGATCGAACCTAAGTACCCTAAACCTTAGTAATACTCGCCTGAAACAACGTATTTGCTGTGTAAATGAACATCACAGAAAATGACTTTGCCGCAATATCAAATTGAAGTTGTTACATTTTTAAGCTCCACAAAATAAAACTCAGGGTTCTTTCTATAGCTAGCCACACAAATAAGGCGTCTATTGTCGATATTTTCCGCTGTAGGCTTTTACAAATTGTTCTAGATTTTGTATTCACAATGAACTTTCATTAACAACAAGAAATAAAAAGCAACAAACAATAAAAATAATTGAAAACTTGCATAATAGGAAACGACTCATTCGCAGCTGCAACGTTAACAGATATGTGACGTCCACGTGTGTCGCTGGCACGGCCCACTAAAGATATCTTTAGACGGTCATGTGTCAATGGCTCGCGCCAGGCAGCAAAGAAGTGTTTCGGCGGGCTTTTAAATACTTTAAATTTTAACTTTGAATTTTACTCAAAATAAGCACTTTCGTCAAAAAATAAAAAGTACTCGGGGAATAATTTGTACCAATAAACAATCTAAAACCATTACAAAATTATTGACATTTTTGCCCTTTAAGGGTCGAATTTGGGAAAATAACTTTCCTAAAATATGATGTCACCAAAGTGGATACCTTAATCTTTAAAATGATACCTCATTTATCGATTTAGGTTTTGGTACGAAGGGAAATAATGCGTTGCGACAAAAAAATGCCTTATAGAAATATAATTTATTATATTGACATTCAAACAACTTTGTGCAACATGACCTTCTCACGTGCTTATGAAGAACGCTATTGTTTGCAATGAAACGGTAGAACAAGAATTGAAAAACGCCTATAAAAACTCATTACACAATCATGAATAATTTTTGAGGCTACAGGGTGACTATGTAGAAAAATAGTATATACTATGTTTATGCAGAACAGTTTGGTAACTCAGTGATTAAGACACTTTGTAAAATAACTTATTTAAATATGTTTTGGAAATATAAGTTCTGATGACGAGAGCTCAGTTCACAATCACCACTTATTTTCTTTATGCTTTGACCATGTTTGAAAGCTATCGGAACTTCATAAAACAAAGGAAATTATTCAGGGGTAAATTTTAAGAACGGTCGCCTGGTTTGGTGGGGAAGGGAATGATTTATCACAGTTACTTACTGCACAACACATACTCCAAGTATATCGACACAAGAACACTTTTTATTGCACAGCTATAAGTTAGTTACATTCCGACCACCGAACCATATTATTATTTTCTTGTACTGAATAGTATACAAGGAACACCCTGAATAATAATTGCCGAAGATTTGCAAGTTCTTAGCGAGTGAGAATTTTCTTTCAATCAACACAAATGAAACAACAAGATATTTCTTTTTCTACATTAGTGAACGACCTACGTAACTAACAGTCTTTAAGAGTACATAAGGTTCATTAGTCACTTAACCGACGCGGTAGACTTTCTCAACAAAGCGGTGACGCTTTCTGTTAGGCACAATCTTTTCTTCCCGCGCACTCATTTACTGTAACAGTTCGTGCACCATAACACATACGACTGTCTTTAAATGTACATGAATGTCACTGGGTACTTACCGACGCGGTAGCTCTTCAAAAGGCTTTTCTCAACAGGCGGACACTTTTCAGATCGGTACGATCATTTCTTCCCGCACACACATTTGCTGTAACAACTCGCGCGCTATATCACATACACTCTGCTACTGATACTCCTACTAGATCGTTGAAGTCAATAATCGACTTTACACTCGCTAATCGATCTTTGCATCAAAATTGATAGGTGCGTTAAACTATCGTAATGTGACAACCCCTTCCAGGTCGATGGTTAAAATGTGAAGCCATAGGTAAGCATTTCAACCAAACGACCTTTAAAATGGGCGAGGTTGGTAAGCATCTAGCTTAAGTCATAACACATTTTACACATAGTGGTTGGTGGTCGGTGCTAATCTAACACTTACAAAAATATACACAGAAAATTGGTAAACACATTACAATCATAAGGTTCAAATCAATAATTGACATAGGTTATAATGTTAATAGTCATGCTGAAAAATCTGTGTTGCCTTTATGCAAGCGACCTGGTATATTACCACATAAGATACCTTTCTTTATATTGACGTAGCACTTCTTTATGCACAAACACTGGCTCACAATCACTTCACTCTTTACAACCTCGGTTTGAGTGTATTAAACAGATTGACACATTACCCGAGCCCCTTACAAAATTTGGGTGAAGCCCGGTGGTTGTAAGGTCACTACTCTATTGGGTCATTCTAAAGTGAAAGTGACAATTTCCTATAGTGTCACCATTACTTAAGTACAAAAAATAACCTACAATGACAAACCTCTTCACAATGACTATGTACAAAAAAAAAACACATATAAGCATATGACAAGGCTTTGCTGGGTGTTCAGGACAAACTTTGCCCCTAAGCACTCCAACATTTCTAATCCTTCTGAGAGGCCTTCTTAAAGGCTTCAAAGACACAACATTATAGATACCTTTTAATCTACCATCTCTCAAGTACTCTAACGTATAAGCATTTTCTCTTGGACTATCTCTTATCATATAAGGGTCCCTCATAAAGTATTTTAAACTTCTTTATCTCATGATTTAATCGCCGAGGACTTGAAGTGGGTCTGGAGCAGTACCAAGTCTCCCGGTTTGTAGTATGTCCATTTTCCTTTCCTTTCATGTCTCAATTGTCTAGCTTTAGCCTTTTCCATTAGTACCTTATTGGCTTCCTCTATCCTTTCTTGAAAGGTTATAGTCTTCTCTCCAGGAAAATCTATATACTTGCTGACAATTCGTGGTGCCGGTTCTTGAAACATTAGCTCCCAAGGGGTCATTCCCGTTGAACTGTGTGGAATTGTATTCATAACATCTTCAAATTTCTCAACATGATATGCCCAGCTTTTGTGACTTTGCTGGCAATATATCCTAAACCATTTGCCAATTTCTGTCATCACTCTCTCCACCACATTACCTTGGGGATGGAAAAATGACGTCTTCAACACCTCAATCCCCTTCTCCTTCTAGTGATTCAGCCCATTTTCTGTTTGCAAATTGAGGTCCGTTATCGGATAATACTTTTCTCGGTCTTCCAAAGTCGGGAAATATTGCGTAAGCAGTTTACCCAACAGTACGGTCGTAGTCGCCCTTTTGACTGGGTAAAGCTTGACGTATTTGGTGAATACGTCTATAACAACAAGGATCACCTCTGGAGGCCGGCAATGGTCCATATAAATCTATTGAGATCAATTCCCGAGGTTCGGTCGGTATAATACTCTTCATCCTCCCCATCCTCGGCACATTGTCAACCTTTACCTTCTGACAGGTTTCACATGTCGCTAAGGCCTTAGCTACCCTTCTTTCCAAATTTCCAAAGTAACAGTGTTCCTTCAGTATCAATGCACATTTATGGGCGCCGTAGTGGCCATAACTAAGGTGATGATATTTTATCCATTCGTCTACACAATGATCCGGCAGACATACCTTCCATTCTTCGTTCTCTTCCAACTTTCTGTAGAAGAGAATCCCCTTATGTATACAGTAGTGTTTTTCTAAGGACATTCGGTCACCTGTACCCTCTAGTGCTTCTATGACTGCTTTCCATGCATCATCCTTTCTCTGTTGATCAGCCATCTCTTTCATCCATTTTATCACCTTACCTCCTGGGCAACCCCTTCCAGATAATGGATGACGGCTTCTTGGGTTGTCTGATAGTTCCCGCCATCCTCTGGCATCCCAACTGGTAATCTTGATAGGCAGTCTGCCACTACATTGTCTTTTCCTGGAATATACTTAATGTCGAATTGGAATTCTTGCAATAACAACGCCCACCGGGTCAGTCTGCCATGAGTCAACCGGCAATTCGTCAAAAACGAAAGAGCTCGGTGGTCCGTATGTATAATTATCTTCCTACCTAGGAAAATATGCCTGAACTTTTGTAAGCTCCAGATTATGGCTAGGGCCTCCTTCTCTGTCACACAATACCTCATCTCATGATCATTCATCATTCTACTGGCAAATGCTATCGTGTGGTGTTCTACTTGTCCAGTCCACCTCTACTTCTTGAAAGACTTCAGCACCCAGACCATAATGGGAACTGTCGGTAGCCAAGCACAGATCTAATTCCCAATTGGGATACGCAAGGATCCGCTCCTGCGCTAACTCCTCCTTGATCTTCATGAAGTCTTGTTCGCATCCGCTCGTCCAGTTCCAAACGATGTTCTTCCGTTCCAACATCCTTAAGTGGGGACTGTTTAGTCGCTGTTCGGATATAAATTTCCGATAATACCCACATAATCCCAAAAAGCTTTTCAACTGAGTTTTATTCGTAGGTCGAGGGAATTTCTTGATGGCTTCTAACCTCGATTCATCTACTAAAATCCCCTCCGGGGTAACAACATGACCCAAAAATTTTAAGCGAGGATCGGAGAAAGACACACTTCTTTTTCTTCAAAGTCATCCCCGCATTTTGAATAGCAGTCAGGACCTCTCTCATTAACATCCAATGCTCTTCTACAGTCTTGGTGGCAACAATTATGTCATCGACATACACTTGCACCCTTTCTCTTAAGTTTCTGCCCAAAACCCGATCTAACGCTCTTATGAAATGGGCAACCGAATTGTTCAGTCCGAAGGGAAGAACCCTAAATTGGTAACATCTACCTTCAAACCTGAAGGCTGTGTATTTCCTTGAGTCCTCATGGATGGGTATCTGCCAGTACGACGAAGTCAGGTCAAGAGATGACAGGTACTTCACTCCATGGAATTTTTGTAATATATCAGTCCACTCTTTCCGGGTGGTCCTCTCTCGGTTTTCAAAATTTTGTTCAGGGCTCTAGCATCCAATACTAGCCTGATGGATTGGTCGGACTTAGTCACCACCACTAATGGACTGGCATATTCACTCTGTGACCTTTCAATAATGCCCCAACTCTCCATGCGCTCTAATTCCGCTTTCACTTTGTCCCGTTTAGACACTGGGATGGGGTAGGGCTTGATAGAAAAAGGTTTCTCTTCCTTTACTTGGAAATGACATTGATATACATTTACTAAGCCCGGTCTGTCATTGAAAACATCCTGGAACTCCTCTTGGATATCTGGTGGACATATTTCAAATCCTCCTCCTTCTCTTATGTTCCAATTTCTGTCTTCATTTACTCTTTCCTTGTTATCTTCAGCGCATTCGCTTTCTTCTGGAACGTCTGCTATTTCGGCATAATCCACCTGGACTCCAGTAAACTCCCTTCCAGTTCTGGTTGAGGACATTCCCTATCTCCACTCTGCATTTCTTTCCTTCATTGCTAAACTCCATGTATCCCTTCCCACAATGTAAAGTTGCGTCCGCTGGCACTATCCAGTCGACTCCTATGATGCAATCTACGTTTAGGTATGGTACAACATACATGTGTATCGCTACTTCATATTTCTCCATTCTTCCTTCAATTAGTACTTGAATCGTTGCCTTTTTGCTCTTTTTTCCTGTAGCTGGCACTATTGTAATAGTATTGGTGGGCCAATATTCAAATTGGTTCTCTTCGGCCAGTTCCTTGTATAAAGCTTCAGATATGCAGGAAACTTCGGCTCCCGTATCAACTACGGCCTTTATCTTCCTTCCTAAGACATCAATTTCTACTGTAGGTACTTTAAATATTCTCTGCTTTAATTGGTTGTCTTCTTCTAGAAGTCTTCTCTTGGATCATTTAAATAGACAGAGTTTATGTGTAATCTCTGCTGTCATTACATATTCTTCCTTCCCTCATTCGGATACTGCCACCGCCTTCTTTGTTGACAACCCCATTTGTGTTTTCTTCACCATTTGGGCTTGTCCCACTTTGTTTCCTGATACAGGTTTTCTTCACGGTCGGAATGCTATGTCTCGTCGTGATAACCCCTTCCACTTCAATCTCAACAGATTCATAGTCCTCTAAACTTGAACGATATGAGCTGAGGAACATGGACCGACTCGTCCGCTGCCTCACAAATGCACTCATACTCTCCTGTAGAGGCTTCTCCTTCTTCATTCTCGCTATAATTACATTCCTTATCCTCATAGGCCGACTTCTTCCTTATTCACCTTCTTCCAGCCCTTTTATTATATTTATGGGGAAAGTATCCACTTCCCTAGATACTACACTTCCTGGTTCTTCGATACTTTTGCTGGGAATGTCACAATAATCTGTTATTTTCACCATTCCTCGGTCCCCAAATGTGAACCATCTTTCGTCGTAGTGAGCTTCAATTTCTAAGTTTTTCTCCTCCTCTAGGTCTTCTCTCGTCACCCCTTCCTCCAGGTACAGATCTCTTTATCTCTAAGACTGTTTACTTGTCTATACCCATTATTTTCTTCCTTTTCTTCAACTGTATCTTCTTCAATTCTTATGAGGGAATCACCCTTCTTCTTACACAGTTCCCAAAGTTCTTCCACCTCGGCAAAACGGCAGGTTTCGACACCATCTATTCTTGTCACCATTGAACCTGATAGGCATGGTACTACCTGTCCCTGTGCATTAAGGGTTTCTTCAGAATGTATGCTAAATTCCGTTCCCTTTCTTGTGATTAATCGTTTTCCTCGCTTTAAGAGCTGTGGCTCTGTTTCCTCTCTCCTGGGCAGTTTCCCGAGTGGTCCAATATACTGTTCTGCCCCTGGCTGGACCAAAACAGTGGCAGCTAGCAGTTTCCCGCCTTTGGCTTTCCCTTAGAGGGATTGCCAGGTGCCTTCTCACTAGTATCCTGTTGATTTCGATGGTCATGGTTTTGTTGATCTTCTCCTCTACTTCGTCCTCTGTATTGTCCTTGACCACGTCGGAAATTGTAATTACTTCTGCCGCGCTCTCGGCTTCTATGTTCTCTCTCGCCATGGTACTGATCATCTTGTTGGTTATTCCTCTGATTATAGTACTCCGTTCTTCTCTTTTTATCCCAAAAGCCATTGTTGTCTTCCCTTTCTCTTGGTTTCTTCCTACTCATTCTCTTTTCTTGCGAGTCAAGCCTTCCAAGCATTTCAATAGCCTCACTGACATTGTTGATGCGGTGACTTGCAAAGATCAATTGCGTCGGCTCAGGTAGTCTGGCCATAATAATTTCCACATATTCTGCCTCACTGTATGGACGATCAAGATAGCGACACTTTCGCCAAACATCTGAGGAAAAAAGTCCTGCTGAGTCTCCTTCCCGGGAGAATAAGGTTCACCGTGCATTAGTTCTGACTTGACAGCGACCTGTCTTTCTACGGACCAAAAGTGTCTCAAAAATTCGTCTTTGAACTTTTGGTAGGCATTAAATTCCTTTGAAAAGCGATCGCCCCACAGACGAGCTCTCCCTCTCAGGTGTTCATGTACCATCTTTATTTTTCTCTCGTCCAAGGCAATTTGAAATGGCGGATAAGACTCGAAACTGTCCAAGAAATCCACCGGATGCACCTTTCCTGAGTCATCAAACTTTTCAAGCTCTTGTTTTTCTTCTGTATGGTATCCCTGACAGCAGGACCCATTGATAACTCCTTGAAATTTGCTGATCTCTTCTTTGATTACGACTGGCATCTGCTTCTTCACTCTTCCCTCCACTTCTCTTTGAATCATACTAGGCACTTTACTCTCTATCTCCAAAGTGTTAGCAATTTTGATCTTTTCTATCCTTCAGAGAGGCATTCAATTTTATCTACACAATATTGCACCCCTCTCACTTGTTCTTCACATGACTTGAGGCTTTCTTCCATCTCTTCTAACTTGTTGCCTTGGTAATCCACTCTGTCTTCTAGGGCCTTTACTCTTTGACGGGTTTGTCCAGTCTCCGCCAATGTGTATTGCTGTAGTTGCTCGAGTTTTTCATTTGTTTCATTTCCACGTGAGACACATTGTTGTCGGAGCTGCTCCATCTCTTCTCTCATAGCAAAAAATCTTCCTTCTAAATCTTTGGTGATGCTGTAGTGGAGGGCTTTCCCCTTCTCATCTATCTCAGCTCTGATTGTTTCCTGTGCTCTTTTAATCTCTTCCGAAATTTCTACCTTCACATTTTCTTGAAGGACATTTAGGTGATACCTCATGTTTTCTTCATTCTTCACTTGTGTGACTTTTATTTGATTGAAATTTTCTTCATTCTTCCTGTCTCTTTCTTCATTCTTCTGGTCTCTTTCTTCATTTTTCCTGTCTCTTTCTTCATTCTTCTGGTCTCTTTCTTCATTCTTCTGGTTTATCAGACTGATTTGATTGAAGATGTCTTTTTGTTGGTTAATTAGCATCATCAGCATCTCCCCAACAGGGACTTCCCTATCCTGCTCTCCAGTCACTTCAACCAAAGTCTCGTCGGTATTCATGATTAGAGGTTATACTATGATACACTGCTCTGATAACAAAAGGTTATAATAGGGCCACTAACTTGCCTACCCCACGCATACACCAAACAAAAAATCTACTAGGATTCCCACAACCTAGTCCACAAAGAATCTCTTCGACTTGCGAACCAAAACAGTAATATCGAGAAAACAAACCACAAACAGAACACAGTACAACGCTGTTGTCAAAGGAAAACTTCAACATCAACATCAACATCAAATTTCAAAATAGCATCGACAGAACAGACCGGCGAGAATTACTGCTGCCAGCTGCTTCTCTCCGTTATAGCTGAAAAATACATACAACTTAAAACAATGAATTGAGCTGCTTAAAATTATCAGCTCCGGGTGTACACTGCCTCAGAGTTTACAGCTGCAGGAAAATTCCATCGACTGACAAGCTGTAAATTGCATGCATTGAAAATATTCTGTTTCAAAAAAAAATTTTCGACTGGTATAATTTATTTGTCGGTTGAAAGTAGTGATAAGTTATTTTTTAAAAAAAAGAATTCTTTTCAAAAAAAAAAATTCTGACTGGCTACTAAGAGAAGGAATCAAATTTAATCTAAAAAAAAAATTCTCCCGAGAGAAAATTACTTTTACTGTATTACTATTGAAGCTCGGGTAGTGTCAATCAGTTATCCCAAAAAATTTATTTACTACACTGAGTTTACTAGTTTTCGCGTGCTTTTATTTTTTATTTTTTTCGGTTCACTTATATTTTTTTATTTTTTTTTTTATTTAATTTGCCTGTTCGATGTCTTCTTTTCTTCTTCTGCTGCTGCCGCGTTGATTTTCCGCAGCCTCCGTCACGTTGTTATTGTGTGTGTTCGTTGTAGTATCCCTCTGGTAAAAAACTGCATTCACTTCTTGCTGCGTCGCTGGAAATACACCGCCTCGTATCTCTGGAGTTACTCCGTCGTTGCGTCTCTGGAACTCCACCGCCTTGTATCGCTGAAGCTACCTCGTTACTGCGTCGCTGGAACTCCACCGCCTTGTAACCGTGAAGCTACCTCTGACTTCCGCTTCCACTATTATCTTTCACGCGCCGTTCTTGCTCGAACCACACTCCATTGTTTACTACACTGTTTAATTGTCGTTCACTTCCCACTCGCTTGCTTGTAAATTTAGACGACTTTAACGTTCTGTTTATTCGCCTATCACTATTACAAGTCCTGACACGCAGGTCGACATGTAAAATAACTTTATTAATATAATATGTTCTTTTGAAATATAAGTTCTGATGACGAGAGCTCAGTTCACAATCACCACTTATTTTCTTTATGCTTTGACCATGTTTGAAAGCTATCGGAACTTCATAAAACAAAGGAAATTATTCAGGGGTAAATTTTAAGAACGGTCGCCTGGTTTGGTGGGGAAGGAAATGATTTATCAAAGTTACTTACTGCTCAACACACTCCAAGTATATCAACACAAGAACACTTTTTATTGCACAGCTATAAGTAGTTACATTCCGACCACCGAACCATATTTATTATTTTCTTGTACTGAATAGTATACAAGGAACACCCTGAATAATAATTGCCGAAGATTTGCAAGTTCTTAGCGAGTGAGAATTTTCTTTCAATCAACACAAATGAAACAACAAGATATTTCTTTTTCTACATTAGTGAACGACCTACGTAACTAACAGTCTTTAAGAGTACATAAGGTTCATTAGTCACTTAACCGACGCGGTAGACTTTCTCAACAAGCGGTGACGCTTTTCTGTTAGGCACAATCTTTTCTTCCCGCGCACTCATTTACTGTAACAGTTCGTGCACCATAACACATACGACTGTCTTTAAATGTACATGAATGTCACTGGGTACTTTACCGACGCGGTAGCTCTTCAAAAGGCTTTTCTCTCAACCGGCGGACACTTTTCAGATCGGTACGATCATTTCTTCCCGCACACACATTTGCTGTAACAACTCGCGCGCTATATCACATACACTCTGCTACTGATACTCCTACTAGATCGTTGAAGTCGATAATCGACTTTACACTCGCTAATCGATCTTTGCATCAAAATTGATAGGTGCGTTAAACTATCGTAATGTGACAAACTGTTTAATAATCTGGAATCTGTATTAAGTTCTCTGGCCGTTACAGACACTATGAACAAAAATTACATTATGAATGTTTGACCAGCCTTAATAGAAAAAGAAAAGGCAACGTAATGCTTTCGAAGCAAACAGGAATTCTTGCTAAGCGCGAACTTTAAGGATAAAATACAAGTAAATTTTGTATTTCAGAAAGTTCGAATCTATGACCTTTCAAAGAATTATATGATGGCGCGATCGTCCCTGTCCGTGTTTAATACCTATTAATACTTCACAGTTCTTCAAGCTCAAGAGATTTTACTCGTCCTAAGGGTAAAATATGGTCAAGACCAGGTCAACCGGTCATAATGTTTCACCCCAAGAACTTTAACTACTCTACACTAGTGACAATAGGCAAAAAACGGTTACTGGCTTACACTAGTTACTTAATAAAATGAATTTCAGCAATAAAAGACTATTATTTAATAATCCACCAAGGACCTGTTTCCGTAGCCTCTCTGGCCACTGGTAAATTGCTTTTGTTTCTGTTGCTGTTTGCCTCCTCTGTTATCTCAGGTGACAAGATGGCGGCCATCCTGCGCCGCAAGACTTCCAGCGGCGCCGCGTCGGACGCCGTGCTCTGGTTCGTGGCGCTGCCGCTCGCCGCCATGGCCGCCAGATAAGCCGCCACAGATACTACAAGCGCCCAGACGCTCCACTCCACTCTGACCTGACCAGTTCCGAGTGCGTAGAATATCGCACCGACACTGTCGCAAAAGGTGAAGGAGACGAATAGCTCACGGAACTTACAAGTCATTCTCTAAAGTAGTAAAATTCTTCATAAAGAAACGAGATTCGCAGACTATGGTGAACCTTTGGACCTCGTACGTGTTTCCAGAGTTTATTCTACTGTGGACACGTCGCCACTCTTCTTCGTCTATCGCTGAGATTGTACTGTTTGTTAGAAAGAACTGTCGAATGGTATGGACT
>JARYHS010000906.1:0-18000 GCA_031002005.1 Vandiemenella viatica
CTCTCTTTGAAATGCTATTATGCAGCATTGTATCGTCTGCGAGCAGTGTAACCTATTACTGTAAATCAACAACAGAAACATTCATTACAATTATGAACATTTATGGCATACCCTCTGCACACCTGTTCTCATTTCCATCTCCTTTAGTATTGCTTTAGCAATATTTCATCACTTACTTCAATAATTTATTTCAGTCCTTCACTCCATCTACAGAAGAAAGTTTTGCCATCCCCTTGAGCCTCAAACCTTGTGCCAGCTTGTGCTCGTGCTCATTTCTTCCCTGCTATGCACTAGTCCTAATCCCGTTAGCATCATCCATGCAGGCGACACTAATATACGCCTTGCACATACCCACCAGTCTCGTCACAATCCTTCTCTCTTCCAATGAATCCCCATCCCGCTGTTTATGGAATCAGTTAGCATTAGATTTTCATCGAAACGTAGTGGGAACTTTCCATTTGCAGGTAAGGAAATAAGATGTGGGAACTGACTCTTCCCCGACGTACAGCTGCTAAAAAATCTTCTCGTTTGTTCAGCTATGTGACGTCCGCCTTGCACAACGTTTCGAGAGCTACCATCGCTGTCTTCATCAGGTTTTTTTTCATTGTGTCTGTGCCTCAACGGCTTGTTTGTGTAAAAAGTTCCGTTGCCGGGACAATTCTACTTAATGTGTCTCTCTGTATAGGATAGGTTAGTTTGGGGACACTTTTTATTGCTCATTGACGGGAAAACATGACTACGGTTCGTCAGAGACGACCTTATGTGAAAAACCCATACCTACAGTTTTCTTACAGTCATATCAGTTCTATTCAGGCTGATATATGATGCTTAGTGGTACTTTGTATGAGTGCTAGTGCCTTGGTTTTGTTGTGCCAAGGGTATGGAGCTTTTTTTTTTTTGTGTGTGTGTGTCTCTGCCTTTCGGCGTGTTTGTGAAGTCCCGCTACCGTGGTAGCTCTACTTTACGTGTAACTCTGTTTAGGATGAGGAAAATTTTGGGGACTCTTTTTATTTCTCTTTGAGGGGAAAACATGGCTATGGTTCGTCAAAGACGACCTTATGTGAAAAACCCCTACAGTTTTCTTATGATCATATCAGTTACCTTCTGCCTGATATATAATACTTAGTGGCACTTTATAGCTGTGCCAGTGCCTAGGCATTGTTGTGCCCAGGGAATGGAGCCTTTCGTGATTTTGTCTAAACTTGTCTATTCTGTCATAGAACTTTTCTGTTTGTCTGAATATTTCTACGTGGACTGGGTTGATGTTAGTTGTGTCATGAAGGAAGTCTGTTGGTGTGTATCTGGGAGCTCTTAGAACTACCCGTAGGTATCTGTTCTGAAGTCGCTGAAGTTGGTCTATGTTGGATTTTGCTGCAGTTCCCCACACCTGGCATCCGTATAGGATGAAGGGGAGGATAACTGATTTGTAGATCCTAAGCTTTGTTGCTGTGGTTAGTTCAGAGCTGTACAGGATTGGAAAGAGGTTTTTAAGTATGGCTGTGCCCTGTTTTCTTCTGTCTAGAATGTGCTTTCGGAAGAGGAGCTTTTTGTCAGACAGACAGACAGACGTCATCGGTAAGGGCGTAGCCCATCCTGTTTTTTTTTTTTTTTTTTTTTTTTTTTTTTTTTTTTTTTTTTCGCTGCCTCAACGGCTTTATGTAGCCCCGCTACTGTCTGTAGCTTTATCTACTGTAACATATGGTTGGTTTTGGGAAACATGATATACACTTTAGGGAAAAACCCGGCTTTGGCCATTATATAATGACCTTAGAGGGAAACCCTTGCTTGTTCTTATCGCCTGGTGGGGATGAGCGTAGTTAACAACTGCGTGAGCAGTTGTACGACCATCCCTAGTTGATTTTCTTGTTGCTGGCATTGACAACGGTTGTTGTGTAGATGCTCATCGTGTCTGGTTAGGTGGTTATGCTTGGTCACATGGCCGTGGGTGGTCTTATCCTTCTGCGATCTGGGTGGCGTCGTGATCTTCTCTGTGCTGGTTTGGGGGCGGCTCCTGTTGATAGCCGCTTGCAGCTTCCTCCTCAGTGGGCAGCCCCCGTAGCTAGCCGCGTGGTCCATGGCGCAGTTGGCGCAAGTTGGTGTCGCTTCGCGTGGTCTGGTGCACACCAACACGCTGTGATTTTCCCCGCAGCGAACGCACCGAACTTGGTTCCGGCAATCCTTCGATCGATGCCAGAATCCCTGGCACCTGAAGCATTGGTCAACAGTTGACAATGATGATTTCTTCCTGCGGGGATTCTTCTTGGTGCTCCGGCCGTTTTGCTTCTTGACTTGGATATTGGCTGCCTCAACATCATTGATTTCCGATGGCGTTGACTGCTTGGGTTCTGTGGGTGGTGGGAGGTTTTCATCTGGGGTGACCTCCGTTCCTCGGTTGGTTGCTTCCTCTGGCGAAGCAGTGTTTGGGATGCTATCACTTTTCGGAAGCCCTGCGCCTCCATACTGGACGAGCTGGAATTGAATGCTGTGGCTCTCGAGAAAATCCTTAACCGCCGCTAACTCTGATGGGCTCGCACATGTTACGAGCAGGTTGTCCGGTGTCAACCCTGTCGGCGCTTGCGATGCCACTACTTGGTGGTCTGCACTAGGCGTGGCGTCGAGGTGCATGGGCAAGGACGGTGTTCTTGGAGATTCCGGTCCTTTAAGGCCGGCGGTAGTTCCGTCTTTTCTTGAGGTTTGCGACTCATCTTCCTGGCTAGACGAAGATGATAGTTGGTGTGGTTTGCAATATAGCACCCGATGTAGGTCTTCAAAATAGTCATCCTCTCTGAAATCCTTGCTGAGGATGACAGGAAGGCTGACAAACCGTGACCAGTCATTCTTCTTGTCAGTGATGGGCGTGGCGAAGTGACCGAACTTCTCGTCGCTGAGGATGCACAGGAACATGTTACTTGGTATTTCCCATGCATACTCTTTACTCCCGGACTTGACTCGGAGTTGGATTATGCATGGTTGAACCTGGGCGTCTAGGTATTTCTTCCACCAGCTTCGGGATGTGTACTGTCCTTTTGCCATGAAGATTTCGCTATACTTGCCAGATGTACAACGGATATAGATCAGGGTCTCCGCCTCCTCGAAGTCGGGGTCGTCAAATCCATCTTCAATTCTTGGTGACGACCATGTTGTCCAGGATGAATTTGCGGTGTCTGACCCCTGGGATCGACGTGAGCAGGTTCCAACATAGCTGCCCGCGTTAGATGTCGTAGGAGTGACGCACTGGGGAGACCGCACGTCGGCAGCGTTTGCGCAGGGTGTAGACTGAGCCACCCTGTGCTGTGACCCCATGTTGCGCCGTAGCAACTTCGCCTGATGTCGACTCAGCTTGGCGTGACGGTGTCTGCTGCGGTGAGACAGGGCGCCGCTTCTTCACCATACTGCACGTTGTCTATATAGGGCACGAACACGACGTAACACCTGCGAGAGAATAGCCGCCTCGGCATCCTGTTTAAAACGAGGATCGAGACACAGTGTCCGTTGCGGGCCTCGTATGAAGCCTAGATGACATTCCTTTATTCACAGCCTCAACGCCGTTATTGTACAACCGCTACATTGGTAGCTTTAATACTGCATGACGCTAGATTCAGGGTTTGGGATTCTATTTATTGGTACAAATTGAGGACGTCAGAGACGCCCTTATTTTAAAACCACTTCGGTATTCTTATTTTCTGAGGGTGATGTTCTTGTTCTATAGCTGGTGCTTTGTAGAAGTCTGATAGTCAGCTGCGTCTGCGGTCTGATGACTGTTGAAAAATTATTATTCATTCGTGGATCGTCATCCTGGCGATCGTGGCAGTACTTTCTGCACGGTTCACGATCTTCGTCAAGACCGGTCGGTATTCGGCGATTCTTGACGTTAATGGCCTGACGTTGGACTGCGTGATGTGCTAGTCTTCCGACTCTTTTTGTGTCGGGTTTCTTCCTGGTCTGATAAACAGTTTCACGGCCCGATCTTCGCCCTGGTCTGCCGCTGGTAGCCTCATGGTGTGGTCCCATCCCGTATCCGATCATCTGCCTGTTTGATGTGCTTCCTTCCTACGCAACCTCATGAACAAGCAGCGTGGTTGCCCCCACAGTTGCAGCAGACTGTTTCATGAAGAGGCTTTCTGCGGTACGCTGCTCGATGTTCACCACTACATCGGACGCAACGCTCATTGATGCTGCAGCGTAATGTATTATGACTGAAGACTTGGCATTTGAAGCACTGCTGTGTTTGGGTGCAAATTTTCTCTTGTTTTAATCCTGACGACGTGGCGTCCCATGGGAGAATAGCTTCCGCAGTGGGCCTCATATGCATCTGCTAGCCACCATGAGACAGAATTGTGAGGCATTCACAGTGACGTACCTTGTATTGTCGCAGTAATCACTTCAACTTACCATTTTACCTGATGAAGAGAGTGAAATTAGCTGATGAAACGTCATGAATGACAGAATTTAGCCAGATGAACACGTGATAAGAATTTTTTAGCAAGGGAATGGGGGTTGAATTAAATTATACAGAAAAATACTGGACAGTTTACTAGAAACACTGAAAGAATTTAAAATAACAATTCGGGCAGTGTAAAAGTGACTATGTAAATCAATTTCCACCTGAGCTTAAGGCCTTGCAATTGAAATAATTATAATGCAAGAAATATCAAGAAAAAGAGGTATTGGTCTTTTACTCTCAAAATCATTCTACATTCCTTACCAAATTCTGTAGATATGTTTATTAGTAAAAAATTAGTATACTGTTTAAAATTACCTATAGCGGCAGGTGAGAACGGATTAGTAAAATAATTATAGTAATTAAATGACTAAACTCGATTACGAGTAGCTGAATAATATCTCGTACATGACAAAGTGACCTATTGTTTGCAAAATCAGCCTGGAAGATAGACCGACGGAGAGAAATCGCGTTAGGAAATTGGCGTAATCTTTCGCCCGTTTTAATCAGATTGTCCGCACAGCGGCTTTTTATCTGTGGACGCCTCCCATTACATTCCATTATCCGCCGGAATTCCGTTAATCCCAGCAGTTGGCTGACCTGCTCCTTATCGCGGCCAACCTCTGTTCTCGCGCGCCTTCTCTCTAATCCCGTTTCTTCCTTGTCCCGCGTTCCTCTAATCTTTTTCTCCTCTTTGTCACCCGCTTCTCCCTAAACGCTAACAATTTCGAAGCACGCCTCGCATTTGCCCCTCCCGCTGTGTTTTTCCTTTTTCTTTTTTTTGTCCTCTCTCTCCCCTATGTCCTCTCCATGTTTGCTTCATTAACGACTATTTAAAGCTCTTTCACGGAGCAGTCGGCCTGGAGGCGGATATTTGCCGGTTGGCAGCACTGTAATATTCTCTCCCCCGCATAACAGTTTGCATATCAAAAGGCAGTTCGCAAATTCCTCGCCCGCGCGCGCAGGTCGACTTAACGTAGAATCGCCGCCGCGGACGTGCCCGCCATGTTGAGTCGAGTGCTGCCCCCCTCGCCGCCGCAGCGCGAAGCAGTAAATAGCGCAGTTATCTGCGGTTGTAATTTTCGCAGTCGAACTGCGAGCGATTGAGCAGCGCGTTCGCTCGAGCACAACATAGTGCGACAGAACGTATAATGAATGTTCCGCTGCAATGTGAATAACCAGAGACATTCACGAGAATGAAATCTGTAATTTCACTGTGAGCAGAGAATCAAGCACCGTTTTGACAGTGACTAGCAATTTCTTGCGTTTCCCAAAATGAAGTATGTAAGTACTATGTTCGCCGTTGTACTTTTCTTGTATATAGGCTAAGTAAAAACATTGTTTTCTTCCCTTCAACTGATACACCTTTTCTTTTTATTGCCTTTTACACTGAAGAGCCAAAGAAAATGGTATATGCATGCGTTGCAAACACAGAGAAATGTAAACATTCAGAGTACGGCGCAGGTGGTAGATCGGTTACTGCTGCTACAATGGCAGGTTTTCACGATTTAAGTGAGATTGAACGTGGTGTTATAGTCGGCGCACGAGAGATGGGACACAGCATCTCCGAGGTAGCGATGAGGTGGAGATTTTCCCGTACGACCATTTCACGAGTGCACCGTGAATATCGGGAATCCGGTAAAACATCAAATCTCCGAAGTCGCTGCGGCCGGAAAAAGATCCTGCAAGAATGGTACCAACGATGACTGAAGAGAATCGTTCAACGTGACAGAAGTGCAACCATTCCTCAAATTCAATGCTAGGCCATCAACAAGTGTCAGCGTGCGAACCATTCATCAAAACATCATCAATATGGGCTTTCAGAGCTGAAGGTTCACTCGTGTACCCTTGCTGAGTGCACGACACAAAGCTTTATGCCTCGCCTGGGCCCGTCAACACCTACATTGCACAGTTGATGATTGGAAACATGTTGCCTGGTCTGACGAGTCTCATTTCCAATTGTATGGATGGGCGCGTACTGGTATGGACGCCATGAATTCATGGACCCTGATGTCAGCAGGGAACTGTTGAAGCTGGTGGAGGCACTGTAAAGGCCCATTCACACGGCGCGTGGTGTGGTAGTAAGCGCCTTTCATCTTTTACCGCCTGGCGGTGGGTCGAAGCGCGCCGTATCTGCGAGCATATACGGCAAAGCTTAGAGGCATCCCCTAACACGCACCGAGGGACACGCCGTGGGAAACGAGCCTTAATGGTATGGGGCGTGAACAGTTGAAGTGACATAGGACCCCAGATACGTCTAGATACGACTCTGACAGGTAACAATTACGTACGCATCCTGGCTGATCACCTGCATCCATTCCTGTCCATTGTGCATTCCGACGGAATTGGACAATTTCAGCAGGACAATGCGATACCCCACACGTGCAGAATTGCTACAGAGTGGCTCCAGGAACACTCTTCTGAGTTTAAACACCTCCGCTGGCCACCAGACTCCCCAGAAATGAACATTACTGAGCATATCTGGGATGCCTTCAGGAGAGATCTCCACCCCCATGAACTCTTACGGATTTACGGACAGCCCTGCAGGATGCATGGTGGCAATTCCCTCCAGCACTAATTCAGAGTCCGTGCCACGTCGTGTTGCGGTACTTTTGCGTGCTCGCGGGGGGCCTACACGATATTAGGCAGGTGTACCAGTTTCTTTGGCTCTTTACTGTATTCACTGCTAGCTGTTGCCGGCTACTTGGTTTACGCAAACTGACAAATACAGATTATTTCAATAAATTTCTATACCATTCCAAAGTAGTAAAGTCCATTTTTACTTACCCTGTGTTATCAGCCATACTGGTATTGCGATCTAAGCCATCTATCGGGCTTAAAGACACTCCACAGTATGTATAAACGAGAACTGATAGATGTCTCTTCGATAGCGGGAAAGACAGCGGAGACACTTGTCAGTGTTTCACTTAGCGGAGTGCTGCAGAAGTGCAGCGCCCCTGTAGGTGGATGTCAGAACTGAGTGTGACGAATTATTATTCCTCTCGGCGCGCGAGCGCCCCCTTTCCGGAAAATGTCGAATTATTTACGTCAGCCGGCGGAAGGCGTAGCAACTTTTTCCCTCCCAGCGAAAAAGTTAAACTCGGCGTCGGAGTTTGGAGGGGTGAGGGTTGACCCCTGGGGTTATGAGGTCTCACAGACCTGTCGGGTACAAATGGAACTTCAGACATAGACTGGAAAGGCTTCTGTTTACCACGACCACTGTGATTAGTTGTCTCGTAGACAGGAGGATGCGGTCGAATCGTGTATGTTGAAATAGAATGAGTCACCCTAAAACATGGGCGCCACGGATGTTTAAACTATACGAATCTATAATTTTAAGAAGAGTGAAGCCAGAAGAATATTGGTACATTTCAGATATTATTGAAAATACCTGCAGGAACGGAACATGTAATTTTAGAATTTTTTTGTGTCTGTCTATCTGTTTGGATGAACAGGATTTACGCAATAGCTACTGGTCGATTTTGAAGGTATTTTAATACAGGTATATCATCATCAAGGGGTTTCCACTATTCCAGCAGGTCCATGCACAGTGATAGCCTTCCAAGCCTCCCTTTAGCCGACCTAGGTAGCGTGGGGGCTAGAGTGCTAACTCTACGTGCCGAAGGTATGGGTGTTCAAGTGTTGTGCTTCCCTTTGTTCCGCCATTCTCTTAGTCCCTACATATTTTCCATTTATCATTATACCATCAATCATTTTCTTCCTTCGCCGACCTCTTTTTTTCCCTCCGTTTACAATCCCCTCCAGAGCAGTTTTAAGCAGTCACTCATTCCTCAGCACATGGCCAATCCAGTTCCTTTTTCTGTTCCTTATTGTTTTTATGAGTGACCTTTCCTCTCCTACTCGTTCCAGTACTTCACCATTCCTTACTTTCTGTTTCCAACTTATTTTCTCCATCCTCCTCCATATCCACATTTCGTAAGCTTCCAAGCTCTTTAGATCTTCTTTGCGTAGCGTCGATGTTTCTAATAATGTTACAGGGGAGTAAAATAGGGCATCTACGAATGTACCAAACTTTCATTAACGACCGAAGGACGCCCACTCCGTTGTTCATCATGAAAATTTGTGCGGCCATCTTTAAATACTCTCACCCACTTTCTCACCCTTCCATCACTCATAATGTTTTGTCCGTAAACTGCACAGATCTCACGATGAATATCGATCGGTTTTAGGCCTTTAGCACAAAGAAATCTTATAACAGCCCGTACTTCACAGTCGGTGGGACTCACGATTATCGGAGGCATCCTAAACACTCAGTGAACAACGTAAACAAGGAAGAATTAGACTGTAATGGCGTCAGTGCGTAGGCAAGAGATGCAGGTACCCAGTGCGCATGCGCGGAACGCCGACCGCAGCGCTGCAGCCACGGTGTGACAAAACGGTACTTACTTAAAAAATACGCCTCGTATGTATGTGTATTAACCATGACATGTTTCACATCCCAGATTTGCTTCCTCAGCAGGAATCCATTAAACAAGATTGATAAATAAATTTATTGGGAAACAAACCGAGTAATACTATTATTTATACACAATATTTCGGCGACATAAAACTCCGTCGCCATCTCCAGGTGTAGTCGTAATAAAGCCTCGTGTTATTGACAATAACTGCTACCATTTAAGATACAATAAAAACAAAGATTTAATTAATTTCTCCGGTTGTTTACAAAGTACATCGCTGGTGTACAGTCACCCGCCATAAAAGTGTGTGGTGAGTAAACTGCAACATTACCTGTGTCCAGTGCAGAGTGTTATTTTTGTGTCATGGACGACAGATTAAAGAGGGGAGAGGGTGAAGCCCTGTACGTGGCAAGTCAGTCCTACTCTTCCGAAAACACGTCCCTATCCGACGGACCAATCAACATCAGCAGTTTCGTATGCCATCACTCATACGCAATGCGAATACGGTTGGGATTTAACCCGGGACTACGGTGGACAATCTGGCGGTCTAGTCCACCACCAGGACTGGAACCAGCTAACCCCGTGTCAGCGCCGGACACCATCACGGCGCCGCACGGTGGTTCAGGGTTCAATATAGTGGACATTCTAATTAAAGTCATAATATCGATCAAAAACTTGTTGTGATGATCAAAACTTCCATTTTTGTTATAAAAATGAGTCCTTCTCACTCAAAAAAGAAAACAGAAATCTTTGAGTGAAAATCGATTTTTTTTTTCATAACCCTATATCAAAGTGTCAAGGCCAAACCCTGCAATTGTAAGTGCCAATCCTTCTTAACATTAAGACATAAAACTTTCTTGCGTATCCTTGCCGCTTTGACTACAGGGCGTAAGTGAATTTCAGGATTATAATATAGTGAACATTCGAACTAAAGTCATAATATCGATCCAAAAAAAATTGCTTTAGATAGCATTTGTAGTGCTGATCATAAATTTTTATGTTCAGTTTTTGATTAAAAAAATTAGTCTTTCATATATAGAAAAACACTGTATGGGAGATAATATATATTTTTAAGCGTGTATGACTCATTTTTATCAAAAAGTGGACAAAACTATTTTGATCAGTGCAACAAATGATATCTAAAGCATTTCTTTTTTTCCTGATATTACGACATTAGTTCGAATGTCCACTATATTGCAATCCTGAACCGTGTGCGTCGCAACCAACTGAGAGAACGGGGCGCTACTGATTTCGTTGGGGCTTTGGATAATGTACAGTACGTAGTCCGACGGGTATATGGGGGATGTGTTTCATTTTATCGCGAAGTCGATAAGCTGGGAAATTAAACATAAAGGTATCCTCAAATTAAGGTACATTTTTGATTGAAAACGATTCAAGCAATAAAAGTAGTCACATTTTGACGGCGTTTCGAACAGCGAACAACCTTCGGTCCCGCGGGTAAAACAAGTGATGTTTCATTTTAATGTGACGGTAAAACTAATAATTTCCTATCACTATTATCTTAATTTCCCAGTCACAGCCAATAGCTATAGAGGCAAGCGCGGAGTCAGCCTTTGAAATTATAACATATATTCATGAAACTTTCTATTAAATGATACATAATTCTGATATTTTGTCGAAAAAATTATCTGCTAAACTATCACATTTGCTTTTTTTTTTTTACTTATGGCTTTACGCCTCGTCGACGTCGAGGTCATTAGAGGCGGGATTGGACTGGGGACAAGGAACGGGAAGGAATTCGGCCATCGCCTTTTGAAGGAAGCATCCCAGAATTCGCCTGGAGTGATTTGGGTAAACCATGGAAAACCCAAATCTGGATGCCCGGACGGGGATTCGAACCGGCGCCCTCCCGAATGCGAGGCCAGAGCGCACATTTGCTAAACCTCCTCATCATTTTGTGAAAGCCATAAACTCCACGATGATCGTTGTAGTTTTCCTGTAATGTTTAAACTTTTAAAGAATCTGTAATTTCGTAAAAAGGGGGGAATTTTTTTTTTTATTATTTCGAGGGTCACCAGGTTGTCACCTTGTTTTTGATACCGACAAAGATTATGTAGATGTATGAACAAATTCGTTCTGCCGTTCACTGGAAGGGATGCACTCAGCGACTGAAATCGTAAAATATTTCAATTGTGAGTCGTTGCGGGATAGGATGTGAGTGAAGAGAAATGTGGGCATGTACAAGACGCCCTGGATAAATACTGGTGGAAGATTCAGAAGCAGCATGTGGAAAGGAAGAGAGGACCATGACAGTAAAGAAGCAACTGAATTCAGACTTAAGCGTGTGGGAAAATGTTCATTAGTAGTAAGAGAAGTGAGGGACTATAGCAAACTACCTAATGTCGATAAACAATTAACGCCAAAGCAATTGAGTGTTTGTGCATTTATTGACCCCCAAACCCGTTTCACTTCTTTTGCAGAAACATCTTCAGCGGGTTCTCCTGGTAATTACGAATATATGTTGCAATTTGGTTAATGTTGTTTTGTTTTATACTATGGAATTTATCTATAAAACGAAAACAGTTTAAATTTGAGCTATAAAAACTCATAAACTACTGAGCAGATTTCGATGGGGTTTTCGCCGTTTTTAAAGCTAGAATCTCAATTGGGTTGTTCGGTATTTCTTATGTTTCAACGTTACATAGCGCAAGAGCATTAAATGAAATTCTGAATGTATGGTGACAAATACCAAAGATGGAAAGACTAGATGTTGCATACTTCGTACTAGACACACAACTAAAATGTCTCTGGTCATAGCCTTTAATGAAGGCAATAAAATCAGTCTCCAATAATATCTTTTTTTCAAATTAAATAAAACGAGAAATATTATTTCCTTTAATTCGGTATATTTAGTCTTTAAATGCCATAGATGGCCGTATTGAATGCAAGAAACTAATAACCAAAAAATAACAGATTTTCTTTGATCACAATCTCACAACTACACAACACAACTAAAATGTCTCTGGCAATCGTCTTTAGCATTCTGTTCACAATAAAATGGCACGGCAGTTTGTAACTCCCTGAAACAAATCGAAAGTAAAGATTTCTCTCTTTTTTTAAATCTCCTTTAGTTCTGAATCCTTGATATGCAATTCTGAATACCTCTACAGGTACGGAATATATTTTAATTTTGAGCTCCAGTGGCAGATGAAGCAGCATATTGAGCTACATCTTATGTTTGATACTGTGAAAAATCGGTAAAAATCGATTCCACAGTTTTCAGGTAATACTAGATTATTTGTAAAATAAATGTGTCTTAACGTCTTACCACATACGTTAGATTTAGCTTTGACCACAAGAATGTAGGCTTTCTTGGCAGATCAGTTGCCTAAAATCTTCTCGGGCTTCCGCCGGGATAGCGCATCAGTAAAAATACAAAGTGACGTTCAAAATTTTGTGTTATTACATGTTAAAGTTAGTAAAATCTAAAATTGCGTGCAATTACTTTTTTTTTTCAGTAGAAGGGTTTAGAAGTTGTGAGGATGAGAACTGAGCGAATGTATAAGGGCTTCGTTTATCATTTCAAAGGATACACAAACCTCAAGAGAAATGCGTGATGCACGTTTGTAGTGTGTTCAGAGTTAATCGATGAAACCGACAAGTACTCTGCGAGTCAATTAGAATAAAAAAAATTCGATGGAGAAAGTTTCACCCCAGACCACGACTTCCAAATTTATTTGAGATTCTTTTTGTGGTCGAGGTTTTACGGCGGTGGTTGGTATTCCCCAAACAGACGGGGGATGCCGCGCCGCGCGAGGTGGTCCGGGCTGTTTGTCGCGGGAATGTTGGCGGCAGTGGGCCGGCGGTGAGGTCAGGCCGTTGTTTTGGCAGGAATGCTGGCCGCGGCCGCCAATAACGGACATTCCTCACCCCGGGGAGGGGTGGGGGAGGCACTTTGAAGCGCCGTGCGGGCAGGAGACGGGACAGCAAAAAAGGACAGCGCAGGAGACGATACTGCGGGAGGAGGGGGCAGTCTCGTGTCCGACGCAGCAGAAATATGCGGCGAGCAATGTGGACGGGCCTTTGTGATTCCTACGAAAGAGACAGCTTCTAATATCGACTTCACTGTCAATAGAGAAATCATAACACTGTAGGACGAGGTATGACTGAGACCCGAGGGTGAGCAGTAACGTTCTGGCCATGCACTGGGCAGGACGCGCGTTCAGTTCCCCGCCACGACACCCAGATTTCCGTTTCCAATGGTTCCGCCAAATCAGCGCAGCCGGATGCTGGCATAGTTCCACAACACAGTATAAGATTGTTCGTAGTGTGATTAATACGTTAATTAAGTAGCCCACAGTGTATTTCAGTTTAGACGTGTTTTTTATTCTCAAACACGAGGTCAACGATACAGGTTACATGCATTCATACAATCCAGAGATTCCATACAATGCTTCTTCCACAGACAATACTACTAACGCAGTCCTTGGCAGTCGCAAATTGAATCTGTATAAACTATTACTGTGCATCTGCTGATTTCTTTATACAGGCTCTATCGAAATTTCTATAACTCTTCAAAAGCTTCCGCCAGATATTTCTCGAACATTAACAATTACTTAAACAATTGAAATATATTAAAAACAATCAGAATTGATACATAATTATTTAACATCATTACAAACTGGTCAGAAATGGAAATTAAATATACTTAAACACAAAATTATTTACAGAAATCATTTTAAACTGTAGCAAATTGTCCTTTAGACATCGTAACTTGCATTAATACTTGTAATAACCAACATTTAAGCAATTATCTTGCACAATTCTGTTCTCAAACATATTAAATGGTCTTTAAATAATTTCTTTTCATAAAGTAAAGTCTATATACACTGATTTACAGTTAATTGTGAAACAAATATACAAGATCATATTCAACCAAATTCTAGCTTACTATAAGTGCTTCATAAAATCCAATTTAATTTTAGGTTTGAGGGCTGTTACAACAGGTTATAGGCAGGGTTGCCAACCGTCAGATTTTCGGCAGGACTGTGTTCGGTTCACTACATGCGACCGGAAACAAAATGTCCGATTAGTAGGAAATTTGAAAAATTGCGGGTTAGTGGTTTCCCATATAATTAGGAAGCAAACAAAGTCTCCGCGCCTCGCTCCTTGTTCCCCACCCACTGATCGTAATTCAACCGTTTCTCTGTCTCCAAAAGTTTAAGCCGAGTCGAGTCAACGGCGGCACTGGTTGCCTTTTTCTCGAAGCCATTCGCGCCATTTTATTCAAATGTTTTAATTCATTCGCTTTCGACTTTGTCTGTTCGGGTGGAATTTAGTAATTGATTTTAAACTAACTTCTCGACGAGCTAGAGACTTGAAAATTAGGCCATAGCTCATAACTGGATGACAATGCATAAAAATGTGAAAAATGGAAAAAAATTCAGAAAATTTGAAAATTCGGGAAAAATTGAAAGTACTCTTTTCTATGGACCGATTCGGCTAATTTCTTAATATGTTCGTAATAGTCCGAATAAGGTTTTTAGTTAACGAAAAATTGGAAAAGTTGACCGGAAAATTGGAAAATTAGGAGCAAACTGAAAGTCTTTTTTTCTGTATACCGATTTGGCTCATTTTTTAAAATGTACGCAATAAGAATTCGTCATAAGGATTTAGTTAATGAAAAATTAAAAAAGTTGTCCGGAAAATTCTGAGAATACTGTAATTCTTTTTTTCTGTGTGCCAATTTGGCTAATTTTATTAGATATCCTTAATTGTCCGAATATGGTTTTTAAGCAAAGAAAAGTTGCAAAAGTTGCCTGGAGAATTCGAGAAAAGCTAAAAGCACTTTTTTCTATGGACCAAAGTAGTTATTGTTAAATGTTTTTAATAGTCTGAATAAGGTTTTTAGAGAAATAAAAATGGAAAAGTTGCCCGGAAAATAGGAAAAATCGGTAACAACTGATAGTACATTTTCTAGGGAATAATTAGGCTAATTTTTTTTAATGTTTGCAGTAGTCTCAATAATGTTTTTGGGGAAAGAAAAAAATTGAAATCCTGCCTGAATATTTCTGGCAGAACTAAAAGTGGTATTGGATTTTTGTTCGAATTCCAGACCATAATCTATTATTCAAATGATGGATATGCATAATTATTTTTTTGTTTTGTTCGTTATTTCCCCTGGTTGGAAATAACTCAATTAAATGTTTTCTATTAGAAAATTGGAGTTTGTAGCATGTCTCTGTGAATATGTCATCAAAGAATTTAAAATCATTTAGTGGCACTGACCTCGTCACATCCATTGTAGTGCCGAAGGTTGTACAGGGAGTCCGGAGCTCTAACTCCGTGAATCCTACGGGATGCGGCGGGAACCCTCGGAACCCCGTGACCTTTACTTTTATCTTACAAATTTTCACTCAAATAACGCTAAAAAGCAGAAAATATTAATAAAATAAAAAATACTTTTTAATGTAGCTACCATGTTTTTATAAAGGACTAAAAAGTAAAAAATAATTTCTCTCATCCTTAAGAAGGATAAAACCACATACAGATTTCTAACTTCTAAATTGTCCTGAAAATTTATACTTGGAAATTTTTTGATAGCTGTTAAAATACTTGTAAGATTGATGACGAAAAACATTGGGCACGTGGAATACATAACTATAAGAAGTGTAGAGAGTAGCTATTAATGAAAGAACTTACTTATCAGTTCACATTATTTGCGGTGCAATAAAATTGTTAGTGAAGCTATTAATGCATCAATTATCTGTTGCATGCGCCCAATGTTTTTCCTCGCCAATCTTACAAGTATTTGAACAGCTATCAAAAATTTCCAAGTATAAATTTTCAGGTCAATTTAGAAGAAGTTAGAAATCTGTATGTGGTTTTATCCTTCATAAGGATTAGGGAAATAATTTTTTACTTTTTAGTCCGTTACAAAAACATGGTACATTAAAACGTATTTTTTATTTTATTATTATTTGAATCTCAATTTCTTCTGTCGAATTCATGTTACATGTCTCAAATGTCTGTTATGCATAGATATCAGCAATATTAGCAAACACAGGCTACTAAATTTTATTTTGTTACTGTTCTTAGTCCTGATGTTATTCGGATGCAAACTTCAGCGATTTCAACACTCACTAACTCACTGACTGACTGATGATCATCGAAACTATAAGGCATTTCCCGTAATCGTAGGAAGGTGAAATTTGGTACAAAGGTAACATTTTACCCGCATATTATAAGAAAAGTCTGAAACTCGTAAATTTACACACATCTGCTACCCCTTACCTATCCTTAACGTGATATCGCTTTCTACCCTAATAACTTTATATACCTCAGATTTTCATTGTAGAGTGAGATTACTAAGTTTAACTAATGTGTTAAATTTAACTTCTTTCTTTTCCTTACTTTGGAAGTTAGTGTAATTCAAAATTTGATTTCGACCACAACACCCCGACATCAAAATTCCATTGTAGTTCCAGCAATCCTAGAAACAAGTAATTTGGTACACATATATGGTTTCATCCCTAAATCTTATGAAAAATCTAAGATGGGAGTTTTTCCCATTTTTATTTAATTACAATCTCAAACATGAACAATTCTGACACATATTTGCGGTTTCATTGTTTTGCTCCGGATGACCCTATATGCCTGAGATTTTTTTAATGCACATAGATCAGCAATTTTAACTAATATCTTAAATTTTACTTTGCTCCAATGCTTGGTTTGGAAGTTACTAGTAATTTATTTATGGTGGTAGTTAAACCAACGACAATCTGCATTGCTCGGCGCACACCCACTGTTTTCAGAGAGTGGGGCATTGTTGGTAAGGTATATCGATGTCTTCAGTTCTGAAATGTTCTTATTCACCTATTTTCAAAGTGAATCACTACATTTAAGCAGCGATTCAGAATAAGCGATAAACTTATAAAAAGAATTGATATCCCACAAGAACTATTCTTGTAAAAATAGGACAAGTCTCGTGCTCTTGTAGTGACAAAAATTTATGAGATCACACTTTACAGTGTGTGTTTACTTCACTTTGTGAAACAGAATGATTTCTCTCGGTGTCATAGATCATTTATTTGGAATAAAAAAAAATATGGTGACGAGGCCATTACACACGTCGCAATTTTAACTGAAATTGAAGACATAATATATAAGGCCTACTTGTCAAATCCGAAAAAGAACGAGGGAAACCTTGGCTTTTGTGTATTTGTAAGTTTGATTACGCAACACATTAAGGTATTTACACAGGTTAACTAAAACATGGCGCGCATAATTGCCAAGTCACCAATTTTTATTATTATTAAAAATAAATGACCTATGACATCGAGAGAACCCATTCTGTTTCATGAAGTGAAGTGAATACACACTGTAAAGTGTAGACGTGGCTCAGAAGGAGATGTTATAACTTTGTCACTACAGGAACACGAGACTTGGCCTATGTTTACAAGAATTGTTTTTGTGTGATCTGGTTATCGTGTTACCAACCCATGTGAGAGACGGCACGTCGTGCCCTTTGTTCGCGGTGAAATAAGGAAAGAATAGCGTTACTAATTTGTACGTTAAAAATACATAACGAGTGAGTCACCAAAGAAAACAGAGAAACGTTATTGTCGCTTCAGAGACGAGTGGTTCTCAAATGACGGGTTTAAAACCTGGCTTCGTAAGGAAAATGATTGCACCACATATTGTAAAATGTGTAAAATAACTTTTAATGTGAAATTGGACGTCATAAAGATAGTGAAACACAGTTTCTCCCAAAGAGGTTTTAGTTATTTATTACTCCGCGATTGTCATAATTATTTGCAAAAATAAAAAATTATCCCATAAACTTCATTTGTTATAACATTCCCCCTCCCCCCTTTTCCCATGCGAGCAAACGGTCCGGTCGTGGATATTTGAAAAATTGGTATTTGTCCGATCGTTGAAATCTGAATAGTTGGCAAGCCTAGTCAGGGGACGTCGAAATCTCACTCAGAAGGGAGGGAGTCGACGGAAATCTCACGCGAGCTTTTGAAATTCTCGAAGAGTTACTAGAAAAAAAAAAGTTCCACAAACGACATGGATGTCGACATTAGGGCGATATAACCTCCCCTCCCCTCGAAAGTAGGAGAGCTAAAAACAAAAATAAAAATAAAATATATAAAAAAAATAAATAATAGATTCGAT
>JARYHS010000908.1:0-12858 GCA_031002005.1 Vandiemenella viatica
TTTTATATTATTATTATTAAAAGGGGAAAATACTGTCTGCATTTGGTTTTGCAAAAACCCTTTACCCCAGCCGTCCTTAATTTTACAAATCTTCTTTTATATAAATCCGAATTTCATTCAACTTTGCTCAAGTATACTTTAAACAGTGGCGTAGCTAGGTCATCAAGGGCCCCGGTGCAAAAAATTTATTTTGGGCGTTCAGACCTCCTTTTTGCTTCGTGTGCTGGTATAGGCCCCCTGAGCTGAGGATGGAGGCCCTTGAGTTGTCCTTAGGGGCCCCGTGAGCAGTGGCTAGGGGCTCCCCTGAGCAGCGCGGTCCCTTAGGGGGGTCTTCCTGTGTCTCAGGGGCCCCTTTAGACGACGGTAGAGCTAAAAAAAAAAAAGGTCGCTAGTTTGCCGAGGGGCCCCCAGAGATGAGCTTTGGGGCCCCTTGAGGTATGCTTGGGGGCCCCCTGAGTGTAGGGGCCCGGTGCACTGCACCTCCTAGCCCCATAGTAGCTACGCCCCTGACTTTAAAACAAAGAGAAAAATATTGCCTGTATGTGGTTTACAAAAACTGCACCCGCTCTCTCCCTTCACCGCTCTTAAGATAAGGTACCTTGTTAACAAATTTTCGCTCGGCTTTCGATTCTGTTCAATATATGATTTTGAGCAAAGTTTGATTAAAGTTAACCTTTTTCTTGAAGGCTTCCTAGGCATTTTTAGGAGAGCTGTTCCTTCCAAAGAGAAACTTAACTAACATCAATAGGCTTACTGGTAACTGAATCCTACGAGATGAGCTTAGAGCCGTTTCCGAGATATCAAATACAAGAATTGCTCTTATAGTTTGTAACATCGTGTTACAAACCTGAAACTCGAAAGGTTATCTACATACGAAATTTCTCCAAATCGCTAGAGTCATTTCCGAGATCGTATAGTTTCCCACCTTATATATTGCTTTTGAAGAAAAACGCTGTTATTATGTTATATAGAAATATTAATGCTAATCAGGGATTAATTAATACTGCAAGATTAGTGATAATTCTCTTAGAGGAGCACATCATCAGTGCTGAATTAATTCACTCCAATAAACTGTGCTCTTACCTCACATTAACCTCACACCACCAACCCTGCCTTTCCAAGTGATAAGAAAAAAATTCCCAAATAAAGTAATATTCTCTACAAAAATTAATAAATCACAACGTCAGACGCTTCAGAAGGTGGTTATATTTAACAGAACCTGTTTTTTCGTAAGGATACACGTACGTGGCTTTTTCACGAGTCTGTTGATTCATTTATTTTTGTGTTAGACACATACGGTCAAAAAGTCAACGATGATCACATTATAACTGCTAATATTGTTTTCAAAGAAGTCTTGTGAAGTAAAGAAGATTGAAAAAAATACTTCTAACAAAGCCATTATTCTTTAAATATTTAATTCTTAAATGTTTTACAATTAAACATGTAGTATTTAATGATGACTTTTTATAGTAAAAATGATATTTGTTATTACTCATCAAAATAAAATACCTTTTATTAATAAGTAGTTGCATTTACTTATTTCCTAATTATTATATTATCAATCAGTGACTCATCACGATACTATGTGAAATATTCGTATGGGTCAGTTAGTATACATGGATTCTTCATTCAAATATACAAGAGTTCCTTGTCGAAACAAAGAGAAACTATCAGTAGGCTCTCTGATGCCTGAAACGTCTACGAGATGGCGTTAGAGCCGTTTCCGAGATACCATACACAAAAATTATTCGTTTTTTGTAAATTATCGTTTTTGTAGGGAAGACAGCTGTTTAGATTAACTTAAAAAGCAAAACGTTATCTAATATGAAGTTACATCCAAATCGTTAGAACCGTTTCCAAGATACCAAATATATATACAAGAACGTTTAAAGATATAAGATTTACACGCGGAAAGTTTCTGGCTTTTTACATATGTCAAACATGATACTGAATTCGATAAAAGTGGACGGTGATGGGTAATGTTTACAACAATTCGATCAAACGACATAAAACATCACAACTTTCGTATCAGCTCACGGAAACGCCGGGTACTTTGCTAGTGCGGAACGAAATTTTTATTCTGTTTCCATTGATGTTCAACATCCCTAGAGGAAATAATCATGGAGTATAAATGGAAGAGGAGGTTTCAAATGTTGTGGAAACTTTTCCGAACGGGTTACGCCTGCCGATACAGAAAATAGAGTTTGGTGATCAAATGCTCATTTGTTTTAGGATCCTGTGCTCGCCTTTTGGTGAACCTCTTTCATTACAGTTTGAACATCCACAGAGGATTGGTCTATCGGCTTTATATGCATTTTGGAACCGTTCCATTAAGCTGGAAATCCGCGTTGCGAGTGCGTGCGGCAAAGTAACCACACGCGGCGCAGAGCACTCGAGCGAGTTAACTAACACTGCAGAGGGCCTGGAGACCAGCTACACAGATGTGTCACATACAGTTAAAATCATACCGTCAGTCGAACACAGCATTTTATGATAGTGAGAGTTGTCTTTGGGAATACTGAGAGCAAAGAAAATTGAGGTATTTGAAATGTGGTGTTATGAGATCATGCTGAAAATTAATGGAAGTAGAAATACAAAATTAACACATCATGGAAGGAAAGGAGTTTATAAAAGAAACAGAATTGTGGCTCAAATTTGAAGTTTTACGGTAAGTGTTAATTTTTTGCTAGTATGTGTACCTGAAGAAATAATCAAGAGTAATATACTATACGAAACGAATCGTTTAAAATCTAGATTTAGCAAGTATGTGAAGGGGAAGCAGTTATCTCAAATAGTTGGTGGTGGAATATTTGATGCAACATTGGTGAGTTTGCTGTCAAAGAATGTCCAATCAACCAATCAAACCATTAGCTTAGTAGGGAATAAGATAGTTCTCATTTTTCTTAGGACCATTACTGATTTCATTAAAAACTAACACCTCCCTCTCCAATAATGCCAAGAAGGCTTAACGACATACCCACCTGGTCTTTTCATATGTGATACTATGGAAGAATTTATTCACTCAAATTTTCTGTTGGTTCTGCTTCGTTTAGCTCCAGACCTTTTCAATATGACTGACAAAATGCAGACAATCTACTCATTAACTGGCTTTACTAAAGATAAACTACCGTGATTACTTCGGCAAAATTTGTTGAAAACTGTTTCCGACTCTATCGTTTGGTGTGGCATAGTAATCATACTATTTAATCTTAAACTTAATATTTACTGAATTCATGGAAAGTTTTCGGTTAAATTAAAATAATTTACTTATTTTTAAACTGTTCGTTAGTAATATAAATATCAGTCGATACGTCGTATAATCTTGCTTGCTATACTAATATGTAGACTAATTCATATCTATGAAAAATGCAAATATAGTTTTTCGGTTTATGCTATTACAGTATAGCGGAAATCAGTACTGAATTTACTAATATCTCAGCATTAAATTACGAGGTGCTAGACTTAAATGCATGCCTCACCCACCGTTTCCTGTTTGTTAATTGATCCTCGTATGTGTTATATCAATAGACGTGAGTTGTATCGCATTAGACATAGAAATAGCATGTACGTTCCACGGCATTATGCGATATTTGTGATAGTGCCGTGTTATGGATTATTTATACTAGGGAAGTGATCGTACGTGTCATAAGAGTCATTTCTACAAGCAGATTCGTCACTCGACTTGATTGTTCGAAGCGAATTTTCGACGGTGCAGCGATAGAAGACGGCGGTGAATTTTGCTGTGTGCTGACCCGCACCGATACGTTATCTGCGATAAACGAGCCCCGTGATAGCGGGCAGCGCATATCTAACAGTGCGTCCATGGTTACTGCCAAGCGGATCGGAATCTACGTCCAACTCCAGAATTGTGAGGTAAGAAATTATAGTACTTTGTGTTAAATGCTTAAGAAATATTTAAGGCATGTTCTAAATGTTGATGGTTACATATATGTTGTAATAATCTAAATGCAAAACTCAAAAGCAGTTGTTACTATTATTAAAGGTGAAGTAAAAACGATAAACGAATTTGTTTATTGTAGATTTATTGATTTTTTTTCTGTATATGTGTAAGTATCAATTCTCATTATACTTTTTACACTTCTGTCGTTTACTAACGTTTCTGTTTCTAATTAAAAGATTTGAATCACCCTTCATAAAGACTGAAGAAGAAATTACATTTTTAGAGCCTCTTTCATTCAAGATAGACACTTTACTTGAACTTTAAACGTAATTACAACCAAAATCATTAATTCCGATAACGAGTGGTAAGACATCCCATTCGGCGATGCAATAAAAACTTGCGAAGTAAACTTCGCGTATTGAACCGAGAGCTAAACCCACATCTACCTGAGTCTCAAGCTCAAATGTCGCGTTCACCCACAAGGCTTGGTGAACCATTCTGTGTTCAGTACCCTAGCAAACGTCGCACAGCAGTAATACTGGAGTCATCACTTTAAAATAGTCTTTTAATATATTCTAATATGAATATGAAAATTAATAATAGATTAATCAAATTACTGCAGTTCTCTTGTTATTGCAGATCCTATCCTCGTCGCTCATTTTCTCCATCTCTTATCTTCCCGTAGTCTATAAAATATCGTCAGTACAAATGAACTTTAGGTTTGCATTCTACCTAGAAAGCGATTTCCCAGTACAGCATGCAATACCTTTCCGATTCGTTTCCATGTTAAAAGTGTTATCCAAAATTTCCACTAAGTTACTCGTAAAAATCGGAAAACTTGCGTTAACATCTAATTTTCAATATCACCTTCGAACCAGTCACCTTCCAAACAACAATTCCAGCGATTTTTCAAGTTGTCAGCACTGCTTAATATCTGTAGCGATTCCACTTGGATCTCTTCATTGGAGTTAAAACGGCGCCCTTTCATTTAAGGGAAGCGGTAGAAATCGCAAGGTGTTAGGTTGGGTGAATAAGGTGGACTGGGGACGTGTGTTGAAAGGCGCGCTTTTATAACTTGTGAAAAGTGAGAGCGTCTTCTTATGTGAAGCTAGGTGTTTTGTTTCGTTAATGGTTACTACCGGACAGAAGTTAGGGTTCAATCGAAATGTTTCCTGCAGTTCAATATACAGCTCAACCCGACGGTATCGCTGTCCAAGATACAAGCAACGATAGTTCTCTGTAATTCGTCTTACGTTTAGCACATCAGCTAGAATGCGTTGATAAGTCCCGTATGACAGTCCAACCGTACTATAAACGCCATTCACCGTCTGCGTTCGGTCATTATTGATTAATTCATGCTCCTTTGAATTGCTTTAGCAGTTGTACATGATGATGGCCAACCAAAACGTTTGTAATCCTCTACAGCCTCCAGGCCATCTTCAAAACGCTTAAATTATTAAAATATTCTTCCTTTGCTTAGACCTTCCTCACTAAAAACCACGTTTACTATTCGGTGGTTTCAGCAGCATTTATCTTGAGTCTGAAACAAAACTTAATTAAATCCCCTTGCCATTTCGGAATTCGCAGACAAAGTAGAATTCTATAACAAAACTAATAAACACATGTACTTGCCATGATGTCCTTGCCAGAATACCCGCTGAAATACTCGCCACGTTGTATGCACTGACAGTGAATGGTACTGGTCCTGGTTTAGAAGTATACTCAAGTTCTCAGGTGTTCTGGGTAACACCTAGTTATTACAGCTTGCAGCATTCACAAGAGACTGATTTATTTTTCGAGTTGTGTTTTATATTTAGTTCCGAAAATTTAATCGGTCAAATGCAGTAATATATTCTTCAGTACTGCTGCAGTTTTTTTAAGTAGTGTGTATAGGACCTATACTTTCTTGCATTACCGTCCACCTTTTGTATGAATTGCTACAGTACGACGAAACCTGCAGAGCAATACATACATGAAGTTCACGCTATTGTTCATCACATAATACTCATAAAAACCATCACCCTGCCTCGCACATCTTCATTCAACAACTACTTGAAAGCAGTCGATACATACAGCAGTTCACGCAACCACGAAGTTTATTTATGAATACCGTACTGATTCTCGATCCTGGCGTATCGTAACCCTCTTATGTTCTGTCTCCATCCCCCCACATACCTGAAAAAATTATTTTGTCCTTTCTGTAAATTTATATTCTTTCTTGTATATAGACTCCCGTTTGGATATATTATCCATTCCAAAAACTTATGAACAACATGAAACGAGGTCCTTTACAGCACTGGTAAAGTAGACTAGCCTCCTCGTGGTACACCCTGGGCAACGTGCTTGCACGGCTAAATAGTCTACACAGTCGGCCTGCCAGACAATCCTACAGGATCTCCTGGCAACCAGAGCACAGTAATCCTCATGTCACCTAACGGTTCTTATCAGAACCCTTGGACCTTCACTAAGGGTTTGCCAACTTAACATGGAAGGAATAAGCCGATCAAAAAGCGATTGCCTTTCAAAGTTATTACTTGACCACAACGTCGATATAGCCTGCGTTCAAGAAACCCACACCAAGGATGATTTGCAGCTGAGTCTGAGAGGGAAAGTACAAGGCTACAAAATTTTAGGTGCCACTCATCATCAAAATTACGGGTGCGCAACATATGTGCGAAATACTGTTACCAATGCCTACCTCGTCTCAGCATGCAGCGAAAATAACATCCACATTATTACCACGGTGGTGAACAACATTAAAATTATTAATGTGTATAAACCCCCTTCCGTTTCATGGCCGAGTGAAGTTCTACCAGAGTCTCGACATCCTGTAATGTATATTGGCGACTTCAACAGCCACCATACAGATTGGAAGTACACAGAAAACAACCAGGATGGAATCAGGCTAGAGGAATGGGCGGCAGCAAATAACATGAACTTAGTTTTTAACCCGAAAGACGCGGTACTTTTAAATCGGGAAGATGGAACACCGAAACCAACCCAGATCTATGTTTTGTTTCACGTGACGATCAAAGCCACCCTTTACCAACTACAAGACGAGTCCTACAAGCCTTTCCACATAGTCAACACCGACCAGTCTTGCTAGAAGTTGGCCTAACAATTCCCATAATTAGATCCTCTCCTTTACCTAGATGGAACTTTGGGAAAGCAAAGTGGGAAGAATTTGCCGGTAACCTGGATAAAAACCTAAGATGGATACCTCCATTAGTAAAAAATTATAATAGGTTTGTCAGAGTAACCATAGCGACAGCTAAAAAGTCTATTCCTAGAAGGCTTTAGAAAAGAATATATCCCGTGTTGGAACGAAACATGCGAAATGCTATATGATTGATTTCCAACAAAACGGACGTACAGAAGCAGCCGACGAACTGCTGCAGAGCCTGGACAATGCCCGAAAACGCAAATGGAATGATACGGTGCAAACCTTGAATTTCAAGAAGTCCAGCCGGAAAGCATGGAGCCTCCTTAAAAGCTAGGTGGAACCCCACATAACCCTCAAGCAAAGCATCAGGTCCACTCCAGACCAAATTAGCAAGTCGACTTGCCAACATGTCTAGAGTGAGCGCCGATAAAGATCATACTCGGAAAGTGAAAAAACTATTGTTCCATCTAAAACGATGTACTCTGCCCCTACAAACCTCTCATCCCCTGTCCCGATATAGAGGTGGCAAGGGCCATCAAACAAATGAAGAATGGGAAGGCTCCAGGTTTTGACGAAGTTCACCCAGAGTTTCCTTACACACTGTGGAAAACATACCAAAAAATGGTTGGCCCGCTTCTTCACTAACATACTACAGACAAGTGTCATTCCTGCAGAATTTAAACGGGCAAAGATCATAGCCATTCTGAAGCCTGGAAAAAGCCCTGAAGTTCCAGAGAATTTTAGACCTATTTCCACTGCTAAGTACTAATTACAAATTATTTGAAAGGATCATCTACAATAGAATCAGTCCAATTATTTTCGCATACCTCCCCAGTTGAACAGGCAGGTTTTAGACCTGCAAGGAACTGCGAGGATCAGGTTCCTGGCATTGGCAACTCACATAGAAGCAGGATTCGAGAGACGATTGAAAGACTGGTGCTTTTTGTGTTGACCTTACCGCAGCCTATGATACAGTGTGGCGAGAGGGCCTGGTATATAAACTGCTGAACATTTTGAAGTGTAAAAAAATCACTTGTCTGATCAATACCATGCTAGCTAACCGAACATTCCAGGTTGTTTCAGACAATAAGATAAGCAAAGTAAGAAGAGTGAATAATGGTCTGCCTCAAGGCTCAGTTCTTGCCCCCACTTCTTTTAATGTTTATATTTCTGACATTCCTCAAACAGAATCCAGACAGTTCTCTTATGCCGACGATCTGGCAGTAGTACAACAATCTGATAACGTTCAGCAAATTGAAAATAGTTCAACAGCAGACCTCAAAACCTGAGCAACTATTTTCGGAAATGGCGTCTCGTACCCAGTTCCAGCAAGACGGAAACTAGTGTCTTTCATCTTAACAATCGGGTGGCGAATCTCTCACTTGACGTTCTTCTTGATGGCACTCCCATCCGACACAACCCCTTCCCCAAGTATTTGGGAGTCGTAATGGATCGCACCTTGTCGTACAATAAACATCTAAACAACCTTGCAGCAAAACTAAGAACCAGGAATAATATTCTGCAGAAGTTAACTGGCACCTCCTGGGGAGCATCCGCCTCTACACTCCACACATCAGCACTGAGCCTTGTATATTCTGCAGCTGAGTACTGCTCATCTGTCTGGATAAATAGCGCCCACGTCAAAAAGATCGACACAGTTTTAAACCAGACAATGAGGATAATTAGCGGATGTATTAAGACCACTCCACTGTACTGGCTACCTGTTTTGTGCAACATCGAACCGCCTACGATTGCCCAGTATAATTGCCCAGTATAATTAGATCTGTGATAACTTGGATCTGCCCATCCATGACGACATGGATAATATGTTTGTGAGACTTAAATCGAAAAATCCAAGTGTAAAAACTGTAAAACAGATTATATCTGATAATATTAATGGGAGAGAAGCTTGGAAATTGGAGTGGATAGCCTCAGCCCCACCAGAATGGCACTCCCTGTTCGACAGTCAACAGGCACTACAGGGACTCGACCTTCCTCGCAGGACCTGGGCAGCTCTTAACAGAGATAGGACTGGTCATGGAAGATCTGCTTCATCTTTGTATACATGGGGAATGAGAGATTCACCGAGATGCGACTGTAGTGAGGAGAAACAAACCATCCGTCACGTGACATTTGACTGCCCACTTCGAGCATTCAGGGGATCACCGATAGATTTTATTAACATTTTAAATGAAGCTTTAGATTGGCTACACCATGTTAATTTTGAATTTTAATTGTAATTTAATGTTAAATTGTATTATTTTTGAGCAATGGCCACAAGCTAAATAAATAAATAACAGCACTGGTTATCATACCAGAGAGGACTTTCCCTATTAGCATATCCACTCCTCCCCAGTATACAAAACAATTTCATGCTGAGCGATCTTTAAACGCCCATGCTTAATATTCGACATGACGTGCATTCCATCATCAAGCCGGCCATCCGAATTTGGGTTTTCCCAAGATCACTGCAGGTGAAAGTAGGGATGTTTTCTCCATAAAGTCATTACCGAATTCCTTCCCCCTCCTTGTCCTAATCATTTCCAACTCTCATGACGTCGACAAGTAGCAAGGGCTTAAATAAATTAAGCATAACTGCACACATTAACGCAACCTTATCACTGAGTAATGACTCCGTTCCCGGTTTCAGATGCGACCAGGTGTTCCGTGCTCCTTTTATAGCATAACTGAACCGTATTACGATTTTTGAACTTATTATTTTCTCTGTTCATTTCTCTTAGCCCTCTACAAAATTATATTTGCTTTCGTCTGTATTAAACCATACGTATGATAGTAGAGTTTAATCCTTCAACGAGTAAACTCAGTATTACTTTGAGTGTTTATGAGATAAGGCTCTCTACTGACAATTTTCAGAGACTGATTACCGTCTATCGTCAATCTCTTCCTAATATTTCGATGAAATTTTCAAAGTTTCGTGTTTCAAACCTACAACAATCATCCCATGTCTGTATGTTTAGACACAATTGTCACTGGAAAGTGTTTGATGGCTACAGGTTATTGTAAGACAGCTTAAAATATTATGAAACCTTCGCTTGGCCACTTTGCCCGGCTCTTCCCTACAACAATTGTGATAGTTATGTTAATGCTTGTACAAAATTTTTTAAAGTGACTGTTAAATATATTCACGAATTGGCAACAGTTGCACGCGCTGGTTTCGCTCCATCCCAATTATAGAGGTTATCATATTTCTTTTTTTATTTCTTTTATTTATTTATTTGCTTATGCCTTTACGTCTCGTCGACGTCAAGGTCATTAGAAGCGAGATGGGATTGGAGAAAATGAACAGGAAGGAATTCGGCCATGGTCTATTGAAGGAAACATCAGTGATTTGGGAAACCATTGAAAACCCAAATCTGGATTCCCGGAAGGGGATTCGAACCCGCGTCCTCCGGAATGCGAGGCCAGAGCGTTACCGCTCACCCGCCACGCTCGGCCACAGGAAAGCAGCGGTTCCGTAATATAATGGAATGCGCTATCCGCTCTTATCTAATCCCAGCTTCATTTCGGCAGAGGCAGGGTTCTTCTCTTCTGTTGATCACAGTGGCTACAAATGCAAAATTACAGAATCGGCCCATCGGTTGCCTTCATTAATCAAGGAAATCATGTCGTCGTTGAAAATATTTATTCTTCTGCCTTCTGTGCATCTGATTATCATGATACATTTTACGATAATTTTCCACTAATCGAGATCTATTATCTTCCTTAGTTAACTGGCAACAAGATTATATTTACGAGTTTTATCACTGAAGATTGTCATCTCTGAGAAGTTTTATGTCAAAAAACGATAAAACTTGAATCTGTTTTAAACGCTTTGTTTAGAGTCTTTTGCCTATTATTCCTGATAAAGAGAATAGGAAAGCAGATGCAGTGAATCTGGTTACACAAGGTTGCCTACAGCTAGTTCCACTACAAGTAGGGAGACTTGGTACGGTTGTGGCAATTTTCATTTTATCGCTCATAAGTTTCTTAGTATGCCAGTTACCTGGAAGAAAGGTGATTTTTACAGTAAAACGTAAATTTTCCTACATAAAAATACTAAAGTTTTGTCCCTAAGTACAAAGGTTAAGTCACAGCAACAAATTGGAAAAAAAATGTCACTAACGACCACACCCCAGGGGCGGTTGTGACAGTGCTTGGGGTCAGTAGTGACAGGGTCAAAAATGCAACAAAATGGTCTAAAATCACTTTTATTTCAAATTATATCAAACATAATGTTCTTCTGGATAAATTTAGTTTTTACATGACAATATAAATTAATCTGGGAACACCTTAATAGCTTATAACTAATAAGGCATTCTAGCACCAATAGTTATTATAAAATTCTTGATATAGATCATTTTTATAATACCTGGTATATCGTAGATTGATCTCCGCATATATTCGTCACAACTAGTTTTTTTTTCAGATTTTTTAAGGGTCCAAAGACAGGTCGATCCAAGGACTGCAGGTTGTACGAGTAGTGTGGAAGAAACGAAAGCAAAGTGGTTGCATTTTCTTTACAAAAATCCATTGTATTAATGTGGATAAGCGCACTAACAAGACTCAATGCGTTGGAGAAACATTAGAAAATTTCTTAAAATAATCGGGAAATCCTAGGAACAATGCACCTTTCATCCAGCCTGAAGAATTTGCTGTCCCAATTGATCCATAGCTAAATGATCGTGATAACTAACCCATGGAAATAAAGGAGGGATAGTATTTCCCAAGGCATTTTCTGCAAAAGTAACCATGACTTATGTGCCTCGTACAGCTGTCGTTCTTCCTCAAGCGTTTTCTGGGCATCAAAAACAAAAAATTACTTGTCACAACCGTACCCAGAAAATATGTCACAACCGGGTACCAACGCACTCCTTCGCAAAACAACAATCGCCATGACAATACAAAATAAACTACGTGTAAAGTAATTTAACTACTAATGTTTAACTTATAACGAGGAAAAACACTCATTACTCTATCTGCACACATACAACAGCAATTATTAAAAGAAATCTAATAACAATACTTACTTTTGACTGTTAAAAAGTAATGTAGGCCTCTACGATTGTTAATGTCACGCGATTTCTGACGCGATACCGTGAAACACGTTCAATCAGGCACGCCGCTCCCCTCTACCCCCTCCCCATCCCGGTATTCCTTATAGTTTGGCTAATATGACGACTGTCACAACCGTACCCAGTCTCCCCTACTTTATACTATTACCATATATGATGTTATTATTTCAAAGCATTTGAAACTAACGAATTAAAGGACAGCACTGCATCCGCACAACACTTAATTAAAGCCCTATGGGGCAAAGTCGAACCGGCGACCCGCGGAATATGTAGCCTGTTGGAAAGACCCTACGATAAGTGCGGCGCTTAGAGATTTCGTAATCAGTGCTATCATTAAACTCTAACGGTCCTTTTTACATTGGAGATCTCTTTTTTTGTGCTAGTTTATCGGCTATTTTTTTTATTTTTCTATTTCCCACATCACGCGGAGTAGAAATGCGTTCTGAACATTATATTTTTTTAACTTGGATCTGACTTGACATAACTTTCTGAACGAAATTTGATATGGTTTTCACAATCTAAAAGCTTTAAATCTAACTCTAAATCTGATATATATTAACACGTTACCTCATGTGGTGATTGAGCAGAAAATTAAAATATGATCAGAACATTAACAAAAACAGATATTTAACCGTAATGTATAGCCTAAATTTTCCATTTTAATACTGAAAGGTATAAAGAAGTCTACCCTAAAACGCTGTTTTAATCAAAATAGATAATCA
>JARYHS010000910.1:0-30016 GCA_031002005.1 Vandiemenella viatica
GCTACACAGAGGGAAATACATTGCGTTCCGCTAGGTTACAATGCCTCGATCTGCGTTAAGCAGGAAATTCACAATCAAAATCTAAACTCTCCGTATACGTGCAACTGCCTTCGCCAGAATATCGGAAACACGGCTTAATATTTAAATCAGAAACTAATTATATTCAGATCACTGTAACAAGGAACAAATACGCGGTTGCACATACCCTGTCTTTGTACGATTAAGCTGCCTGTAGCTGTACCACCATGAGTTGGCCTTCTCTCCCGTCTCGAACGCTTCCAGTACCAACCACTGGATTTATTGCTACGCACCCCTCTAAATATTTACCCATTTTGTGTTCCCTCCATCCACAAGTTGCCATTTCTGTGCCGACTCTGATGTTACGTTTGACTAATGCGTGCGTACCATGTGTGGCGAAATATCTCTATTTTCTGCTTTTCGATTTTCATTCACTCGTCTTTTTGGACGTTACGTGACGAATGGTTTCATTTTGCATTGTGACGGAACTGATATAAACCATGGATGAAAGGCGATAAACAGAGGAGTGGGTTATGTCTGAGAGGTGTTAATACCGGCCTCGACTCAACGGAGGAACATCAGCCGCTGCTGTGAGGCCAACGGCTCGCTCTGAGCGACTTGCTTGTTTTGTTTTCAGTAAATGGAAACTGAACGTTACACCACATAGTGGTTCAGGACTAGGGTATAGTGCACATTGAAACCAAACTCATAATATCAACCCAAAAAAATTGTTATGCTGATCAAAAATTGTTATGTTCAATTTTTGATGAAATTGAGTCCTTCACACTTACAAAAAAATATTTAAAACATAGAAAAAATGTTTGGGAGAAAATATTTTTAACTGTGTTGGTCTAATTTTTATCAAAAATTACAATTTTATCAGCACAAAAAATGATATCTAAAGCAGTTTTATTGGATCTATATAAAAAAATATAAAATATATATGGGTGAAAATCTATTTTTTTAACCCTGAAATTCACTTGCGCCCTGTAGCCAAAGCGGCAAGGATACGCAAGAAATCTTTATGTCGTAATATTAAGTACGATAGTTGCATACCATTGCATAAGATATGACATTAACACTTTGGTATAGGGCCGTAATAAAAATAGATTTTCACCCATACATTTTTTATAATATTTTATTTATTTTTAAGCGTGAAGGACTCTTTTTTTTTTCAAGAATTGAACATAATTTTTGATGAGCGCAGCAAATGCTGTATGAAGTTTGATTGTAATGTCCGGTATCCCTTACTCTGTGGTGGTCGCTATCAGCGCGGGATGCCGCGGGGGCAGCGACCTGCTGAGGCAGTGCTGACGGTGCTGCAGCCTCCACTTCGCGCTACCCTGACGGCAGCTACTGTAATCAGCCACGCATAACCACTGCGCTACCTGCCCAGCGGCCACGTACACTCGGCTCCAAGCTGAGGAATCCACTTCAAAGACAAAAAACCAAGGAAGCCTACGGAGCGATGCGATTACCTCGGACAGGGACACCCCAACTGGAGCACCGCTAGCGAAGGGGTCCCATCGTGTTTAGAATGGCTAGTGAGGACATTTTGAAGCACATGCAGCACATAGCGCACGAGCCGAAGTCGATGACAGCCGCGACAAGGCTACCGTATTCAACACTAACTACAACATGGAAAACATTCCCGCTTTCCACGCAGTGTAGACTTTGAGATGAATCCGGTACAAATTGGTAGCGCAGGTATTATAAAGCAATTAAAGCTCCTGAAGTGTAGGAAAGCCCCGGGGCCCGATGGTATACAAGTAAGAGTGTTTTCGAAATAGAACCATTCCTGTCAGTTATATTTCGTAAAACATTCTGACTGGAAAATAGAGCAGGTGATTCCTGTTTTCAAGAAATGACATCGGAAAGATCCTAGGAAATATCGACCCATATCTCTAACATCTGTTTGCAGTAGAATTCTGGCGCATGTCATATTCTGAAATACGTTGATGAAAACGAGTTATTTATACCGTACCAACAAGGATTTCGGAAGAACAGATCGTGTGAAATACCACTGGTCCTATGTTTGCATGACATAATGAAAGTTATTTACGCAGATTCACAAGGTGATGCTATTTTCTTCGGTTTTCAGGAAACTTTTGAGTCTCTACCACACAACCGATTTTTAGCGAAGATTCGAGCGTACGATATATCGCATCAGATTTGAGAATGGATACGTGATTTTCTAACTTGTCAATACAGAATTTCGTTGTAACCTCTTCTAAGCTAGATGTTACTTCGGGCGGTCCTTTAAGGAAGTGTAATAGCACCACTTCTGTTCTTAATTTTTATAAAAGATCTCGGTGACAACGTTAATTGCAGGTTGTGATTGTTTGCTGATGATGCACTTATCTATAGGGAAATAAGGTGCTCTGATGATTGCTTAGAAATTCAGCGCGAGTACAAAGTTAATAATTTAGTTGTAGACACGGTGGATTCCCTGAAGTATCTGGGCGCAATAGTACAAAGCAACATGAAATGGGACTTGCACATAACTTCCGTCGTAGGCGAAGCTAATTCTAGATTACGATTCATACGTCGTATTTTGAGAAGTTGTAATGCTCATACAAAGGAAATAGTGTACAAAATAGTAGTGCGTCCACATTGGGATTACTCTTGTAGACTTTGGGATCCGTATCTCAAGGGATTAATTGACAAGTAAGAGAAAGTACAGAAGAGAGCCGCTCGATTCGTGACTGCTAGTTACAGTCCTTACGTAAGTGTCAGAGCATTGACACATAGATTGGGCTGAGATTGTTTGACAGACAGTCGACGTTGTTTTCGTTTGCATTTATTGGAGAATATGCGAAATTATTTAATTTATGATTGCAATGAAATTCTTCTTTCGGCCACCAATTGTGGTCGCAATTTCAGGAGAGATAAGATTAGAGAAATAAGATGCCGTACCGGTTCTTTTATGTATTATTTCTTTTCTCGTGATATTCGGGATTGGAATGCACAGAAGTTTGATTGGTACCTAGCACCCCCTGCCACCCACAATGTTTGTGCATTGCAGAGTATAGATGTATATATAGATGGGGATCCCGTTTAGTTGAAGTAACTCGGCGCAGTTGATGAACCTGCTACAGACATCTCACTTCGCTTACAGTGATATCTTTCTTTTCACTCACTCGACTCTTTGCACTCAATCCTAGATCACGTCCTTCGCTCATTTACTCCCTTCATTAAAGTACGTCTTCAGTTATTTGTTTCTATATTTTACGCTTTGTCTTTTTCTACACAAGTTTCCTATGACTTGTCTTAAAATTTGACTTACTATTCTCTGTCTTTTTGGAGCATTTTGTGCTAACTCCCTTCTTGAGCATGCTTAATAGAAAGTATTCATTTTGTTTTGTACTAGTAACATTGGTTTTTATCATCGTCGTATGAAATTCATTAGTTTTACTAATTGATGCCTTACTTAACTTTATAGTACGCTGTGCTAATAGATACGGTGGCAAAGATGGCATAAAATCGACAACCTTTCCACATCATAAATTTCAAAAATAATATCTTGGTTCACTATCTGACGACCTCAGAAGTGGAGGAAGAAAAAAATGTTTTTCGACCGTTGATCAGTCTCGTGAAGCACTGCAACACTCTATATGACACACTGGACATTATTTCTCTTGCCTCTTAGAAACGGTGGTTATTGTTGAAAATTTTATTTATGAATCGCAAAATAGAATTAGCTTTGTCTGCGATCCCAGTAGTGTGCTTGATACCTTTTAAGCAGAATAGTTGTAGCAGTAGGAATTATCGCCAGTTTAATACTTGGTTTCCTGCTCGTCACTTTGTTTTATTTGCTACTTCGTACTTCGACTTCGTACGCGTGGACTTGGAATTTCATTGCTAGCATCGGATATAGAAAGCTGCAAGTGAGGTAAGATATGTCCGAAACAACACCGAGTCGGCATGATCTGACGGGAAAGCCATCACTATACCATTGTATCATCGAACCCGTCTCACGAAGATAATCAGTTTCCAACATCTACATCGGTGTAGACGTTTAGTCGTCAAAACGTAGAAAAAAGACAGAGACTTACTTTCATATTTATAATGTGATTAATGTAATTCAAACTGACTGCGACAAAAACAAAGCCTGATGGACCAATATAGCGCAAAAAAGTGAATGCAAACGGCAATATTCGGCCGCCTACGATTTGCCACGCATTCGACCTACAATTTAACACGAAATTCGAACAACTGAACTTTCAGGCGTGGCTCATACGATCAAAAACAATTATTCAAAATAATTTCTCTTAGTGGTCTTTGAACCGGAGTCCACATACGAATGTTTATAAAGCAGGTGCCTTATCCACTACGCTGTATTGGTTACCGTTTCAGTGATGTATACATGCTATGCGTCTGTCTATAATTGTTCAGCTAGTTTTTCAAAGTTCCGTGGCAATATGTACAGTATTATCTATACAGAAAAGAAGTATCTTATATCCTTCCTAATGGCCCTCTGGTCAAATTTAATCGAGCTCGGATTAGCCGTTTAGTCCTGAAATCGTAACAGACAGACAACTTGGCAGAGCTACTTTCGCATTTATAATATTAGTGTAGACGCTCACTGAGCTGCAATTTAAGTTAGTACACTGAAATAAAGCAAATATGACTTTTGACCAAAGGAGAACTTTTTAATTTTCTCTAGTTAAGTAAATCACCGACGAACATTCCAGAAACCTTAACGATGTTACGTAACATTGAAGCTTCCCTCCGCGTTGACTCGCCGACTGAGCAGGGTGTTTTCACACGGTATTTTGGAGATCGGAGCCTCTGTCGCCATCGCACCAGAAGTTGCCCCACATAAGATGAATCAGGCGTGGCGTCTGTGAAACCGCGAATATAATGTGGTGGCCTGCATCGTCTGCGGCACAGGCGGAAACGAAACGAGAACAAGCACACTGCGCTGAGTGTAAACAAACAACACGCTGCGCGGGCTGCAGTGCTGAGCGATGCCAGCGACGGCTCTGTAGGAAGGTGCTTACCACAGAGCTCTCTTACAGAAAACTACTTGTGAGCCTATCAGATACTGGACAGTAAGTAGCCGCGTCAGGAAGGCTCGCGTGACGGCTAACTTCAGCCGACATCGGCCGATTGCTCACTCTGCCGAATACGGCCGATATCGGCGAACCAAAAAAGTACGCAGAAATATGGGTCCCGGCTACACTGCGACTGACCTACTCGGCCGAACTCGGCCGGACTCTGCCGACTTCCGTCGCCGACCAAATAATTTTCTTACATTCCGCCGAACGCGCTTGTCTCGCGTCATGTGTGCATTCGTAGTTAGCACAATCGCCGCATCGAAATGAGAGAGTACAAATGTATTTCACTTATAAACGCCTGTTATGACTTGTTTTGATATTCCAGTAAATTATCTGCAAAAAGCGTTCTTTTCTTCGTACCACGCCTCATAAATTTTCGATTTAAGTTGACAGCAGATCAGTATATATTGATGATTTATACAAACAGATAAAAATTTAAAAATATATAATTATGAAATAGAAGATAAACTTATAAATCAAATGGACAGTATCCCTGGGGGTCACAGCTAGACAGTGCTGCCAACTCTACGGATTTATCCGTAGATCTACGGATTTCTATAAAAAGTTAGGATTTTCGGATTTTGTTGATTTTTGCTACTTTTTACTATTTTTTGATTTTTCCTTTTGTTAAACTTTGAGCGTATAGTGTTAATGCATTACAGAATTGTCGATAATTTTGAATCGTTTCCTTGCAACCGCTCGTGTGAACCAACGATTGAAATAAACCTTATATTTTGTTTGATTATAGATTTTATAGATCTTAAAAGAACGTAATAGAGAACTATCGGCTCACTCTTTATGCACGGTGACACGGTCGTTGGCACGACTTACAAAGCAGTGCCTTCCGAGAAGGCTTAACCAATATCCGAGAATCAAAGGGGTCGCAGATTTATCATTTCCTGTTACAGAAGATATGCTAAATTTTATGTCAACAAAGAAAATGGATGGTTCCTAAAAAAGATTAGGCATAGCAGCAACAGTGATGAAAGTGACGTTGTATAGAACATGTTCAGAGATATTTCTTACTTTCATTATTTTGTATTTCGAATTTTATTAATTATTTCTTCAATAATTATTGTTTTAGTCTTTCAGTTAGGGAGTCTCCGGATTTTTGTACTCAATCTACGAAAGTTTTATCGGCCATCTAGAGATATTCAAAGCCAAGAGGCTGGCACCACTGCAGCTAGAGTTGCAACCCGTACTATAGTATAGTATAGTATATTGTTCTTTATTTTCCGTAGGTGTACTTTATAATCTATGAAAGTAATAAAGTACGTTAAATAGTTTTTTACCCAACTCACGTTATCACCTCACTGTTTGATCTCTTAGAGCAAAACTAGCATCAAAAATCAAACAAACCATAAGTAAGTCTTTGGCACACTATACTGGACTGAGAGATTTTCGCGTTTCTGAACCTGCATTAAATAAAATACAGTAGAAGTCCTGTTATCCGAGGTAAACGGGACCGGGACCACCTCGGATAACCGGAGGTAAAGGAAAGAGGTTACAATGAATCAAAAAACGTATTAAAACTGAAATAATACAATTAATTTATAGTGTAAAACTAATGTGTGAAGCAATAAAGTTGCGATATACGCAAGCGCTACAGTACCACGCTTAATATCGCTCACACTCTAGTTGCAAAAATATTCCGTATCTTCATAAAAGCTCCCTATCATACACCAAAAATTTGCCTCGGTTAACCCGGCGGCTCGGATAATCGGAACTCGGATAACCGGACTTTTACTGTACGGTACCTCAGTGTCACGGCAAGACATTCTTATGGAGAAATAGATTTGCTGAAATTCGAATATTTTTCTACAGCAGGTCGGATTCTTTACAAAATATAAAAAAGACTCTGCGGTTTCATTCTAAAGTATTCCGAAAATTTAATTGGATGTTCCAATAGTTTCGAGAGCAATGTATGATATTCTCCCAGAGCTTCTTTCACTGAAAAACATTCGTTTACACATTCAATTTTTCCATAACCAAACATGATATAAAATCTCAATAGAGAGTTCTCATTCATCATTTCAATAACGTCAGTTTCTTCCATCTTGCAACGTGATTTGTTGAGAACTGAGTAACAATCGGCCGCAGTGGGTTGTAGTGCGGCGTCTGTTGAGTGAGGCAGAGCTGTAAACGGTCGGCGCTGCGTGGCCCATGTGCCGCCAGAGTAAACTCCGCGAGTGTTGACCCCTGCGGCTCCGTGAGCCAGCCAGCGGCCTCGCCCGGCGGGTAGCTGCCCGCCGCCTGGCCCGCTGCCCTGAATAACACCCAGCGGCGCACGCCTCGCCTCGCCTGCCCCTTGCCTCAGCTCGCCTCGCCCCTTGCCTCGCCTCGCCCCTTGCCGCGCCTCGCCCCTTGCCACGCCTCGCCCCTTGCCACGCCTCGCCCCTTGCCTCGCCTCGCCTCGCCCCGCCCCGCCTCGCCTCGCCCCGCCCCGCCTCGCCTCACCTCGCCCCTTGCCTCGCCTCGCCTCGCCCCTTGCCTCGCCTTGCCTCGCCTCGCCTCGCCCCTTGCCTCGCCTCGCCTCGCCCCTTGCCTCGCCTCGCCTCGCCCCTTGCCTCGCCTCGCCCCTTGCCGCGCCTCGCCCCTTGCCACGCCTCGCCCCTTGCCACGCCTCGCCCCTTGCCTCGCCTCGCCTCGCCCCCGCCCCGCCTCGCCTCGCCCCGCCCCGCCTCGCCTCACCTCGCCCCTTGCCTCGCCTCGCCTCGCCCCTTGCCTCGCCTTGCCTCGCCTCGCCTCGCCCCTTGCCTCGCCTCGCCTCGCCCCTTGCCTCGCCTCGCCTCGCCCCTTGCCTCGCCCCGCCTCGCATCGCCTCGCGTCGCCTCGCCCCTCGCCTCGCATCGAGCAGCTCTCCCGGAAGACCGTGGAGCTCTCGCTAAATGACGGAGTATTAATTTTACACTTAATTAGCCTCTCTTAATGCGTAAAGCAGGTCGTCTTCCGACACCGAATTGGTCCGACCGACTGTTCGGTCGAATATAACCGAATATGACCGACTAAACCCGAGACAGGTAAAGGCATTGCCACGCGTTCACTGGACACGACCTGCTCGAACGAATACAGCCGAATACGGCCGACTGACGGACCGATCCCTTTGAAATTGGATTAGTCGAACGTATTCGGTCGAATGTCAAACGCATGTTGCCCTCCTAATAAACAATTCTTCATTTCTTATCTTTTATTTGACCTTAATTTGTATTTTTTTCAAACTGTATCACACACTGTGGTTGTACAATTTCGTACTGGAATATTGGCTACATAGTCTGTACCTTATGAGTCCGCATTACAAAAACAAAAATTGTTTGTTTCTTATAATTCTTCTTTTTCTATTTTCTTTTCTAATTTTTTTTTTTTTTTGTTCATTTAAAAAAAATGTTTTCGCGAAATTGGCAACATGAACATAACTCTCAACGTCGCATTCTTTTTCTTCTACTTTTATTAAATGTAAGTCAGTATACATTTTATGAAACACCCTGTTCGCTTGGTGTTGAAGCAGCAATGTGTGTCGGACGTTATTCGGCCGATAGAACCAGGATAATCGGGCGAACCGGTGGGTCGTCAAATCGGGCATTAATCGGACGAATGCCTTTCGGACGGAATTTGGTTCCAGTGGACGACCGGCTTAGTACTACCCGGCAAGGGGACCTGCAGTTTAACGTACCATCAAGTTGACGCCAAGAGACAATAGACATTCCTACAGATGCCGGGATTCTGTTGGTCTTCCGTAAGGTGCGAAGACTGCTCGAAAGTTGAGTCCCTGGAAATGAAGACGGCAATTCGAACTACAATTTCGTATTAACTAGTTATTTTAATTATGTCTCATTCTTTTTTTGTAATTGGTAAATAACGGTATAACGAACTAGCGCCTTACAGGGGACTGCGCGCTGAGACCTGCTTGGGAAGTGAGAGTTCAGGAGGCTTAAACCAATATCACGACGGGCGCTGAGCAGCTGAAAGGCATTGATAGATGCGTCGGGGTTAAATTAATACGATAATTAAGCAGTCCACGATAAAGTTCATTTTAACATTTGTTTTTATTCTCAACGACGTCAACGATACTGGTTACATGCATTCATACAATCCAGAGATTGCATACAACACTTTTTCCACAGACAATACAGCACTTCGTCGTCGTAAATTGAGTCTGTTTAAACTACAACTGTCCTTCTGCTGATTTCTTTATATAGGCTCTATCGAAATTTCTATATCACTTAAAAAGATTCCGACAGAGATGTCTCGAACATTAACAGTACTTAAACAATTGAAACATATTAAAAAAAACAATCAGAATTAATACATAATCATTTAACATCATTACAAAATGGAAATTAAAGATACTTAAACACAAAATTATTCACGGAAATCATTTTAAACTGTAGTAAATTGTGCTTTAGACATAGTAACTTGCATCAATTCTTGGAATTACAAACATTTAAGCAATTCTCTTGCACAGTACTGTTCTTAAACATATTAAATGACCTCTAAATAATTTCTTTTCATAAAATAAAGTCTATATACATTGTTTTACAGGAAATTGCAAAACAAACATACCAGATCATATTCAACCAAACTCTAGCTTACTATGAGTGCTTCATAAAATACAATTACATTTAATTTTAGGTTTCTACATCTACATCTACATATATACTCTGCAATTCACAAAGTTGTGGGTGGTAGAGGGTGCTCAGCACCAAAGCTAATCTTTTTGTTGTGCATTCCAATCCCTAATGGTACCAGGGAAAAAAGAATTCATATAAGAATCATTGTGGCACCTTATTTCTCTAATCTTATCTTTCCTGTCATTCCGGCTCAAATAGGTTGGTGCACGAAGTATTTCACTACACTCGTGAGCGAAAGTGGGAGTACACATGTTTACCAATAAGTTTAAACGAAACGTGCGTCGTCTATCTACCAGAGACTCCCAGCCTAGTCTACTAATCAGTTCTGTGACGCTTTCATAAGGACTGTAGCAAGCGGTCACGAATCGAGCGGCTCTTCTCTGTACTTTCTCTATACTTTCGATCAACCTCCTACGAAACGGATCCCAAATGGCACAACAATAGTCAAATGTGGACGCACAAGAGATTTGTACGCTATCTCCTTTGTTTGTTCATTGCAATTTTTCAAGATTCAACCTATGAATCGCAGCCTAGAATTAGCTCTACCTACTAACGAATTAATGTGTAAGTCCCATTTCATGTTCCTTTGTACTGTTACTCCCAAATATTTCATAGAATCAACCATATTAATAACTGAATTGTTTAACTCGTATTTCTGAACAATTGTATTCTTTTTGTTAGTTATGCTCATTGAGAGCCGTTACAGCATGGGGCACCCAGACATATTAGATTCTGTCTGCGATCTAGGTGGTCAAATCATTCGCCGTCCAGCATATTCCTTAAACCAGTTGGTGCACTGTTGGCTTGTGCCTTGGATGGACCCCAAGTCGGTTTAGTTTGCCGTGACGGCCCAGTGCAGAGCCGTGCCACGCTCGACACCTGTTATCGCCCCCCCCCCCCCCTCCTGCAGTTAGCGACACACTGCCCGCAGACGTCGCTGGTCGCGGTCATTAAGGACTGCGTTGTCCACGGCGGAGGCTGTGCCGGAATTCACCGCACGCTCTCAACGCTGCTGATCGAGTAATCTTGCATTCACGAACAATTTACGAAGTGGGATCCTCGACGCGTCTGCCGCCTACTGCCGTTCCGCGTTCAGACTATTAACTCGTGTCGTGCTGCCGGAATCACGAGAGAAAAACTTCGACGCCACTCATGAGAGTACATACAAATCCCCTCTACATCGCGGCACATTCATACGTTTCTTGCGCGGCACTGCGTACTTCTGTTTTTCTGTTTCATGGCTTTTGAAACTTTGGTGTAGTTTTCAGTAAAATGCAACCTACGGTGGAAGTTATTGGTAACATCGTTTGCTTCCTAACACTTAAACAAGAAGTGCTATCTTCGTAATCGGTGCCGCACTTCAGTGGGTGAAGTTCAAGGAGTCGGCTTCGGGTCCAGATGTGTCGTTCACATGTTCAAGACTCTCAGACATGTTTTCCACTCGCTGTAACGTTCCCTTGTTAAACGCCCGTCTTTCAGCCCATGCAGCGGGTATTACACAAGTGACGTATTTAAGCATTTCTTGCGTTCTGGATACGCCAAAACTTCGAAAGATAGTTCGCCCATTAACAGCCATTGATCAATACACTTTAAAACCAGTTTCAGTTGCATACTCCACAAACAAATATAATGGTTTTCTGCCTGAATTTATTGAACAGAAATGGACACATACTATAACTTCACGTATTATTCTGGCTGGCCTACATTGTTTCCTCTGTTACCATTGCACTGTTTCACCAGACACAGCATGGTGGGTGAACGGTTAACGCTCTGGCCTTGAATTCGCTAGGACGCTGGTTCGAATCCCCGTCCAGGCACTCAGATTTGGGTTTCTATGGTTTCCCCAAATCACTCCAGGCTATTTCCGGGATGCTTCCTTCAAAAGGCCATGGCCGTATCCCTTCCCGTTCCTTGCCCCAGTCCCATCCCGCCTCTAATGATCACGACGTCGACGAGGCGTAAAGCCATAAGAAAAATCAAGTTTCACCAGCTACACTAATTTGTAAATGTTTCTCGGGAAACTGAGTAATATTATTATTGATGCACAATATTTCGGCGACATAATACTCCGTCGCCATCTTCAGATGCAGTTGTAGGCGTTGAAGTCTGCCTGGAGCGCGTTGTTTGAAAACTGGCATGGCACCGACAGACGTTGTTATGTTGCCTAGCAACATCTCAGATGTCATTAGACGCCCGCGGAGCACAAAAAGCAGAGCGTTGGTGACGAGCAGCCTCAATAACAGGAATCCATGCATCACTTATCTGGAACCCGCAATCCCTGTTAACCAAATCAGACGCGAGGTGAATTGCAAACACTTCTTTAATGACGCTGTCCCAGAAGCCTCTCGCATGTGTCAGCACCTTAGTCGCTTCGAAATCGAATCCATGTCCTTCTGCCAAACTATGTTTCGCCACCGCGGATTTGTCTTTTTGCCCCAAGCGAACATGTCGGGCGTGTTCCAAACAACGTTGTTGTACGCACCGTATCGTCTGGCCGACGTACTTCTTTCCACATTCACACGGGATGCAATAAACTTCCGGTGTACGAAGTGCAAGGTCATCTTTTGCAGAGCGCAAAATATTTCTCAATTTTGGTGGTGGCAGGAAAATGGTCTTAATGCTATTTCTTGCCAGGACCCTTCCGACCCTCGATGTTGTGGCGCCATAGTACGGCAAGAAGGCTAAGTTATCGTGTGGACCATTATCGTGGTTATTAGACCCGCGTTTTATTTCCCGGAAGGCCAACTGTATTTGATGTTCGCTGTACCCATTCTTTCTGAAGGTATCACGTAGATGTTTTAACTCACTAGGAAGGCTGTCTTTATCACATATTGCCCGCGCTCTGTGGACAAGAGTAGTTAGTACTGTATTGCGCTGTGCAGGGTGATGATGACTGCGCGTTTAGGTAAAGGTCTGTATGCGTTGGCTTCCTATACATCGTGTGTCCTAAGGTTCCATCGGCTTTCTTTATAATCAGAATGTTCAAAAAGGGCAGGCGACCTTCCTTTTCAACCTCCATCGTGAACTGGATGTTTTTGTTGATATTGTTCAGGTGAAGGAGAAAGTTATCTAGGTTGTCTCTACCATGAGCCCAAACAACAAATGTGTCATCCACGTACCGGAAGAAGGCATTGAGCTTCATGGGGGCACTTTCCAACGCTTTCTCCTCAAAATCTTCCATATAGAGATCAGCTATAACAGGTGACAGGGGACTGCCCATTGCAACTCCCTCGATCTGTTCATAGTAGTGGCCGTCATACAAGAAGTACGATGATTGTAATGTGTGGCGGAACAGCTCAACTAACCTGGGCTCGAAGTGCTGTTGTAGTAGAGCCATCGTATCAGCCAGAGGAACCCTGGTGAAGAGGGAAACCACATCGAAGCTTACCATCAAATCCTGTTGACGCAGGTGAAGTTCTTTAACAATATTAATAAATTCCGCCGACTTTTTCACATGGTGAGGACATTTCCTCACAATTGGTGATAACAGTCCGGTCAAGTGTCGAGCCACATAATAAGTGGCCGATCAAATAATACACGCTATTGGCCATAATGGTGTTCCTTGTTTATGGATTTTAGGAAATACATAAAGTCTGGGTGGAACAGCTGCGCGGGGTTGTAACTGTTTAATAGTGTCTTCTGGTAGCCCAGAACATTACAGCAGAGCTGTTGTTTTCTTCGCCACCGCATTGGTCGGATCTTCCGACACTTTTCGGTAAGACGCGTCCACCAAACGTTCTACTTTCCGGTGATTATCTGCCATCCTAAGAACCACCCAAGCGTTCCCCTTGTCTGCTGGTAGGACGATAATATCTTGGTTGTGACGCAATGACCAAAGTGCTTTACGCTCAGCTGCTGTGGTGTTGAGCCGAGGCGGTTTGGCCTTGCTTAAGATTCGGATGGTTTCTCGGGTTATCTCTTCAGCAGCGCTCACAGGCAAATCACGAACGGCCAGCTCGACGCCAGTGAGAATTTCCCTATATGGAATGGTCTTGGATACTGGCGCAAAATTTAGCCCTTTAGGTAGAACTGAAATAGTGGCAATGTATAATTCACCACCACTCAGATTACTTACTGTCCTTCTATCAGGTGCAGGAGAGGCATTAACTTTGCAGGCAAGTCGGGCAAATTTCCCGCATTGCCGTGCAGTCGCACGGCGTTTAACTCTGTGGCTTTCAGCGACGGTACAGCTGTCTACCCACTCCCAGTCAATAGCCATCTCTAATCATCTCGACGTCCACTAGGCGCAAGCAAAAGAAAAAGTGAGATGTGTTGATTTCTGTTTTGTCGAGAAGTCAATGGGACGTTGTGTGCTTGAGAGGAATGAGAGGGTACCGGTCAAGGAACGGGAAGGAATTCCGCCGTTTATCCACAGTAGGAATTTGTTTCTTGTCTGTTTGAGATGGAACTGACGCCTCGTCGCTGGTACCAGTTGACTCCAGGCTGTTGCGAGCGCGGAACTCCCGTGCGCGCAGTGGCTGATTGAGAGACGACATTTTGTGTGTGTGTGTGTGTGCGTGTGTCTGCTGTTTGGCATGTTTGTGAAAAGTCCCGCCACCATGGTAGCTCTGCTTGATGTGTCACTCTGTATTGGATAAGGATAATTTTTGGGGACTCTTTTTATTACTCTTTGGGCGGAACACACAGCTACGGTTCGTCAAAGGCGATCTTATGTGAAAAATCCCTGCGGCTTTCTTATAATAATATCAGTTCCTTTCTGCCTCATATATAATACTTAGTGCACTTTATAGGCGTGCCATTGCCTTCGCATTGCTGAGCCAAGGGTATGGAGTCTTTTGTCAATTTATCCGAATTTTTCTATACTGTCATAAAATTTTTCTGTTTGTTTTGAAAATTTCTACGAATAGAGTGTTGATGCCAGCGGTGTCGTGAAGGAAGTCATTTGGTGTGAATCTGAGTGTTCTTAATATGACTCGTAGATATCTGTTCTGCAGTCGTTGAAGGTGGTCTGTGTTGGTTTTGGCTGCTGTTCCCCACACCTGGCATCCATAGCGGATGAAGTTGAGGATAACTGTTTTGTAAATCCTGAGTTCTGTTGCTGTGGCTAGTTCAGTGCTATACGGGATTGGAAATAGATTTTTAAGAATAGCGGTGCCCTGTTTCCTCCTATCTAAAATCAGAAGCTTTTTATCCACGGTGACTCCAAGTTATTTTGTTGCTGATGACCATTCTTTTTCTTGACCGATGATTGTAAGGTTTTTTTTTGTCTAGTATTGATCTTCTTCTATTAAAATAAGGAGCTGCACACTTGGATAGCTTAATTATCACTTTGTTGATTCGACACCATTTCTCGAGTTGACGGAGGCCGTTGTGTAGATGGCTGACGTTCAGATCGTGTCTCCTGCCCGATCTGCAAACTGTACTATTTTAACATATGGTGTCACTTGAATGTCGGTGACGTTGATTTTGAATAAGACTGGTGCCAGTACCGACCCTTGGGGAGCGGCCGCGGCGGGCCCGGTATTGAGCCACTCTGCGAGTGAGCCGTCCCGCGGCCCTTATTAGAGTTGCGCAACGCTCGCTTGTCGGAGTCGCTGCTGATCACGGATAAGCGCTTTCTTCAGCTTACAGCCATTTCCTCTTTTTTTCTGTACGCTCTTTATTACGAAAGCAAACATCTCCATACCATTACCATATTTATAGCCGCTACTCGCCATAAATAACCGGATCGGCCGTTGTCCACCTCGCTGGGGTCAGGAGACTGTCCGCGCTGGGGTCACGTGTGCCACCGGCAGCGCATTCCCCGCTCTGACCTCGAGGGGAGGTTTCCCTGTCCTCCACCCTTCCGCAAAACACAACTCTGTCCTGAGGCGTGCTGACTGCCATGTCTAGTGCCTAGTTAATCGATAACTATTGCACGCTAAGCGAGGCATACTGTTGCTATCGCAACACAGACACCAAAGCAAAACGCTGAAACGTTTTCACTGTGAGAGTTTGAAACAAGTGACAGCGCAGAACCCGGGGTTGCAGATGGCCCTTGCTATGGATCACACTACTTATCAAACAACGAGTCTCCATAGCTGGTCTGTCTGTCTGTCTGCTGCCTTCACCGGCTCCTCTAGTGAGGTTGAAGTGTTGGGCTGCAGACTTCATTGACGGCTATTGTCTATTCAATTGTTTTTGTAAGCTCAACAACTGAGTGAGGAGAATTAATCGAATTGAAAGTAGATCCTGTACCATGGTCCAGTGCTGTTCTGATTAGAGCAGACAAATTGACTAATCCGAACACATCGTGAATCGTGGCTACAACGACTTGGGCGCGATAAGATAAAGCGACAGAAGACCGACGTCTAAAGTAAGTCGTCTAGACGAAGACCGAGTGACCAGCTGGAATAGTACTAACTGGAAGACTGTGGGCAGATGGAAGATCGGATCTGCTCCGGCTACAAGCAGTCAGCAACAGAGGAAGGCGCATAACAGCTCAGTGACTGTCGCTGATGCCTTCATAGTTTCTGACCCCGTCTCCCTAACCTATTAGAGAAAATCTCACGATTCCGTTCTGCCTGAAGCCGAGTGGCAGCTCGTGGTGATAGTCTCCTTTGCAGCACAACAAAGTCTTCTGCCAATCTCTTTCCACGCGTCGCTACCAATATTTATCTTACATTGTATCTATTCACGATAAATAAAACATAAACGCGTGATTCACCCGCTAAATTTCAAATTAGTTTAAGAAATTGGAGTATAACAACCAAAAATGTTTGCGTTAAAATCATGTGAAGCTATTCCAGCAAACAAAAGGGCTGTGTTGATGTCGTTTTGTCCTTACAAAACAAGCAAAATAATCACACTGATATAAAATGTATACATTGTAAGACGGACAAACACTCTGAGCTGGCTGTATGGCTAACGTGGCAAACGCCATTAAAAAAATATAAATGTGTCAATAGCACGCGTATCTGAGAACAAGTCGTTTAGCTTAAGCAAGATACGTCCTCCGTTTGTGTTTTTAAAACTGCGTGAAGCGCAATTGCCAGAAATTATCCAAACAGTGCGTCACTTATGACACTACGCACGATTAATAACGAATGAGTCTCCTGTGATAGAGAATATAAGCAAAATGTACTGAGTAGTAATCTGTATGTAGAAGATGTTTAGCATACCGTGCAACAGGGAAACACGACTGTGGTGTTCTGTTTTTATTGTGTTTCCAGACTCTTGGAAACTATTAACATGCTTCTGCTGTTCGATTCATTGCTTTACAGAACTTCTTCTTATTTTCTCCGCAGGTCTTGGCTTCTAGCTTTCCTCTTGGTATTTCAGGTTGTTACTTTTGGCCAGGGTGTGCGTTCGGTTGGGTTTCATCTCTGCTGTACTTCTGCTTTTCTCTTGAAATAATGGTTTTTTATCAAAAGTCCACAGTCATTTGATTAATTGACATGCAGTTAAGTTTTAACAAATCGGATTAAACTAAATTAAAGAATATGAGAATCTTGGCTCAATCTACATCTACACCCGTACTCTGCAACTCACAAAAATTGTTGTTGGCAGAGGGTGCTCTCATTTCAACCTCGAATAGCCGGAGGATAATCATCAGTACGGCATCTTATTTCTCTAATCTTATCTCTCCTGTCATTACGACATAAATATGTTGGTGGACGAAGTATTTTATTGCACTCGTAAATGAAAGAAGAATTTGGACTCGCGTAGCGATAAGTCTGGTCGCGCGGGTAACTGACTTCTTCTCATGGACCAACTCTAACAGAAACATCGGCGATTGGTTTAGATATTTCACTGATACGCTGCATTTTCTCACCATTCATTAACAAAACTATTTCCTAGGCTTCTGAAAAAGCGTCTCTGATATTTACAGCAGTGAATGGTCCAACGTCTTTGACTAGCTGGATGGACCCATCTCTGTTTGACTATGTCTGTCCTTACAATTTGCCGAAAGCTTCTAAGCGGCTATTGCTGAAGATCATCCCTCAATCAGCCTCAGTTGTAAGTCGATGTTCCCTCCTCTAGCCTCACCTAACCATATCATGCTAATGAAACACGTGAACTACGTTGTGTATGGTGGGTGTATTTTCGTATGTGTCGTGTCTGCTTGATGACGAGTAGATAGGGGACGCTGCTACGTGTTTACGGAAAACTCAACAAACACCGCGACGGGCACGGGATCTGAACCCAGGCCCGCTGTGGCAGCTGGAAAGACGCAGACAACACATTACAGTCAACTGCGATGCTCTGAAAATAAACGTGAGTAGAATACACAGCTAAACACAAGCTTGAAAAAAAAAATCTGAGCAAAAAATTATTTTTTGACACAGTAACCTAGATTAGTTCGTTTCATACAGTTAATAATGATGAACAGGATCACATGCAAACTAGAAATAAATAAAAAATATTGAATGTAGAAACAAATATTAATGCGAAAATCGGATGAAAGAATAAGAGGGGGGGGGAGGGGGACATACAACTATGTAACTTCACGTGGTTGAAAAGAAAAAGATAAATTTTCGCAAACACGTTTTAGTTTTATCGTTTGCGGCCTTAAATTTTGCTCCCTTTGTTTGTAACGTCCCAGCGATTCGTTTAAAAACTCATAGTCAGGCAGACAGACCCTGCACGCTTCCGCTACTGCATTGCGGACTCTTGGCACAGTGGTTACAAATCAGAGGAGCCGCATGCCGCTGGGAGCTGGCCCATTGCTGCGCAGAGTGGCGTCGGCCTGGTCGCTGGTATTCTCGAGATGTCTGAATGTCCTGCGGTAGTGACAGGCTCGCGGGCGCATCGCGTGTTGCGGCCACGCCCCTGCCACAGCACGGAGGACTCGAGTCTAATCTCTGCATTTCATATTCCAGCGATAGTAATAGCTAGAGACGTGTTTACATATGCATTTGCATACTAAGCCCATTTTCATCGCTTATTGCATATTTCTAACTAAACCTAGTGATGATGCACATTTTCGCTATATTTACAATATTTTTCGGTAGTGACGTAGTTAATAAATGAAATCTTACGTTGTAGCCGGAAAAACCCACCAGCATCACAGCTCTTAATCAACGACGACTCGCTAAGAACTACGACCTACGTTTGGGAATGTAAGTAAACTGATTCCATCAACAAAGAAACCGTTACTTAAGGCACTTTCTCGTAATAATACCTATAAACAAGATAGCCAAATGTGCCTTTACACCTCACGTCGTTAATGGAGGGCCCTACGTCAGCCTTTTAGCTTACATGCTGAAGTTCTTCCTGCAATTAGACGTCTTTAATTGAATAACGCAATATCCTATAAAATGAATAATGAAAGAAATGTACAGAGAAAATTCATTTTTAAACAAATAAACTAATGACTTGATAGGTATCTCATTATAAAGTAAATAATTAGTCCAAGAAGAATCAAGTTTGTTTATTAAAAAAAAATGACTTTTTACAAAGATACTACATACAAATGTAAACAAATATTCCAGCGATGATAACTTGCAACTCCTTCAAAACTAAACCTCAACTAACTAACTCGTCTCTGCCAATCGCTTACATAGGCGTCACTGAAAATTCCAAAATAATTGAAAGACTTCCGACCCACGTTTCTGGAATTCTAACACTACTTACCAAAAAAAAAAAAAAAACATGAAGCGAAATCAGTTCCCAATATTTACTGGACACGACATTTTTCAAACCTTAACTTTTTTTTTGTTCTCTACTTATTTATGTTTCTATCTCCGATACTCTCGTTCTACATGTATAATAGTATTATAAGAATTCTCCTCGGGGGTTCTGCCGGATAAGATCTGTCCACAACGTTTCGGTAGCAACTCGGTGTTGTGTCCTCGCTATGACATCTCAGCTGATGAAGGCAGTGGAGGTTGCTGCCGAAACGAACGTTGTGGACAGAAGAACTTATCCGGCAGAATTCCCGAGTAGAACTCTTGTCAGCCATACGGCAGGGAGAACTTAACTCTCACAGTAGTATTATAGTCTGCCACACATAGACCTCCAAGTAATTACAACAGAATGATGTCAAATATTTTTAAAAAATCCTTGACAACATACGTATCCAAAGCAATTTTTGTTGTTAAATCCTAATTATGCACAGTACTGCTGAATCAGATTAGATTTTTAAGCCGTGTTTTTGGAAAATTAGAGGAACACGAAGGATTAACACATTACTAACCATGATGGTAGTTCACGTGTTGCGAAAAATACAGTTAAAAAGAAATTCCAAAGCTGAAATTAATACCTGTTAGAAGTTACCAGCACCATTCACGAAGGAATTAAAGGAAACCATGTTCATCACTATCGTATGTAAGGGGAGGTACTATTTATCCACGGATATATTTTGTTGTCAATAGGATGTAAATTCCTTTGAAATTTAATCGCAAACGATGCAAAGGCCTCACACAGACGACGGAATTATAAGGTTTAACTGTTTGCCATCTTAGTTTGCAACGTACGTGTGATTGGCTCCGTTGAAGATCTCAGCAAGTGATCCCCTCCCAAGCTGTTAATGTTGCCTCAACCTGATAGAACGCAGTCAGAATCGACACAAATATTTGAACTGTTGACACTAATTTTTTATTAATAACGCTAAACTTTAGATAGCTTATATATCAACCTACAAGCAGTTATACGGAATTTGCACATGTATCTTTCCAGTTAGCAACTAGCAAATCGCGACATCCAGCACCGTACCACTGGAACAGACGACACAATGTAGTGTTATCACTGCTTGTGACGCGATTGTTAAAGACAGAATACAGTTGCTTTGTAGCGGAACTGATGATTCGCATAGACTGTACATATACCAATCATCCGTATCACATTCATTATAACCAAAGTCACCTGTCTGGCGATCGAATTTGCCCTCATACCAGCACTGTATCCTTCCCGTCTTTACGTTAGTATATGAAAGCTTTAATCTCACAAATAACCATGAGGAATTACTTCATCTAACTTAATGATACAATTAGCTTTTCTCAGACTGAACTCACCCTAATACCTACGAGACAGATTTACATGAATGTTCAGAAAAAAGATGAAGTTGAACAAATCATGGTCTAAAGATCATACAGGGAGGTTATATAATTTTTAGTTGCTTATAGTTGCAAAGAAATTCCACAAAGGCTCTGACGATAATTTCGTGTGGTCGTAATGACCTGGTGACCGAGTTTCTATTGGCTGCGCATTCCGGCCCTGTCGTAGCCACCCGGCAATCCTGCCGGGTACAGAGGACCTACAGTTCAACGTGGAATCAGAACCACGGAAGCGTTCTGGTGTACTTCACATTACACAGCGAGCTATGCCAGAGGTGAAGGTGAGAATAAGGGCCTATGAAAATCCCCGCCGAGAGAAGGATTCGAACCGGAGATCTTTCGATCTGTAGTCAGACGCCTTAAGCACTGAGCCACGAGACCGCCATAATAGCAATAAGATTCCTCAGTCAATGACATCATTGAAATGTTAAGATGCCGACCGAAAACGGTAGGTGATGCCCCAACCGATGCAACAAGTAGGACCTTTAAATATTCCGTAAACCAAACGTAAATTCAAAATAGAGGGCGTATTCTATCTCGATTTACTTTAAGTTTTTCTAGCTGTAGCACGCGAGACAACAATATGGGAAGGTCGATGAGACAGACGTGGTGAAGTAGGAAGAGAAATGAAGATGTGAATCTGTAGATGATATGCTAAACATGATGGAGGAGGAGGAGAATTAAACAGAGATGATTGACGCTAGGATTGAGGAAAAGAGGTTCACATACACATTCGTAGTAAGATTGGTGGATTCGGCGAGAAACAGTGTACGAGGGAGCAACCTGTGATGGAACAGGAGTCGCGGGCAGAGAAGATGAATGGCAGACGAGTGGACTGGAGTACGTGGAGGTAGGCTGGGAGGAGGGGCGGGCGCTTAATATGCACGGCAGCCGCGCTCCAGCATTCCAGGCGCTCCAGGTGCGTATCCAGTATGCAGATGGCGGCCCAATCAGACGCGCTGTCCGCACGTAACTCCGAGCCGGCGCAGAGTGCATCTACAACACAAACGTAACAACCAACAACACCAAACACCTTACGAAAACCGCCTGGCTTCAGTTTCCCGGGAAGTTTTTGTTAACGCGTTATGGAGTCCACGGTAAGGGGGGTACATTAATTACGCGAGGTGAAATAGCGGGAGGGGGGATTTCGGCGAAAACTAACCGCATCTCATTAAGGGGGTGGGGGGGAGGAGGGGGAGGTGACGGAAATTTCACATCAGATCTTGAAATTCTTGACGGACAATAGAGAGTATTAAAAAAAAGTGCACAAACTACGCGGAAGTCGACTGTAAAAAGGAGGGGGGGGGGTGAGTATGAGGCCTGGAAACGGCGCGGATACCGACTTTGTGGAGTGTATAACCACCGTCGGTAGCAGGGGAGCTAAAAACCAGTCTCAAAACACTATGAGGTCGATCAGCAGGAGTGGGAGGGGCCTCCATCAAAATCTCACGTCATCCTAAGGGTTGTCCAACCAGATCTCACCAGAGGGTGTGGGGTGGGGTCCGGAATTCAGGGGAAAACACCTCACGTAATTAATGGACACCCCTGAGCTGTGATATCACGAGTGGAATCCACAGTTTAAAAGACTAACGAGTGTCGAAGGTGGTGAAACCAGTCATTTTGTAAGGAAATGAATAATTTACACTCGGATTTCTGCGAATTGTATTTTCATCAATCATAAAATTCCCTAAATTTTTATTCTAATATTTTCTCAGTGAAATTTGTATCTTTTATGGCTATCTACACGCCAAAGGAAGACCAATATCACCATCGACGGGGTAAGCCTACAAGTTGTAAACACCTTCCCCTATCTTGGTTGTTGTTATTGGGGCTTAAGGGTGAGGTCTTTAGCGCCCTAACAACTCCCGGCTTGGTAACGCGGCCTACCTTGACAGGACCCCCTCATCCACTGCAAACACTGATGCAGAAGCAAATGAGCTGGGGAATGCTTTGACAGGCTAAGATCAACAGTCTACGACAATCATGACGTAACGGCTCAAACTAAGAGCCTTGAGTACAATTCTGTTACTATTCCCTCCTTACTTTACGCATCTGAATGTTGGACATTCTACAGAGAACATCTTAAGACGCTGAGAAGAATCCTTCAAATAACATGGTGGGATAGACCCACCAATATCAGTGTCCTCGAAGAAGCCCAGGCCTCTAGCATAGAATCCATGACTGTAAAACACAGCTGTGATGGGCCAGCCACGTGGTCCGAACAAGTGAAGACGACTCACTACCTTCAACAGTCCCCAGTCATTATAAGATTACTACTCCTGCAAAATTCTAAGTTCAGAATAAGCAGATTTAAAGAAACGTTTGAGAAACGCGACTTGCCTAACTAGTCAACTGATGTGTTTACCATAAATAAAGTGAAATTAAGAAACCCTGAAATTCATTTACTTAAAGATTATAAATACAAAGACGGTGTTGTGAAACATTTCGACAGTTTTGGTGACTTATCTCCACCATTTGAATCTCAGCGGCACTTCCCAGGCAACAGAATCCTGTGCAATGTGCAACGACATCAGAAATGCGGACACTTGTGTTTTAAGTTCCTGCATGAAAAAGAATATCAGTCTTGCACGAACCTTAGTTGAGGTAACATACATGTCTGTGACAGTCTGCTTGTCCTGCGATAGTTAGGTTCCCGGCTGTGATTACTTTCCACGTAAAGATTTCAACCAAGGCGTGTACGCAGTCGAGTTAGTAGAGTCAGAGAGTTACTATTCGATTCCTATCATTAACGAGTCAAATTGTAAATTTCATTACTAGAAGAATAAGATGGTTGATATACCCACAATATCAAAAGATACTGATGACTTGCCAAGTAATTTGTTTCGACACACTAATAACGAGAATCTGATTAATGGGCTCAGACCTCGCATTCGGGAGGACGACCGTCCAGGCACCCAGATTTCGATTTCCCATGGTTTCCCCAAATCACTACAGTGAATGCCGGGATGATTCCTTCAAAAAGGCCATGGCTGAATTCCTTCCCGTTCCATGTCCCAAGTCCCATCCCACCTCTAATGACCTCGAAGTTGACGAGCCATAAAACCATAAGTAAAAAAAAAAATCCTGGTTATTAGAGCAAATAACAGTTCACTAAAGTGCAAGATACAAACTCTGGTGGAAATAGACTTCACTAAACGAAACTCAATTAGATTACTGCTTGGATTTTCAAATTGTGACTTAAAGCCGTGATTTCTTAAATTTAATTTTTTTTAATGGCATTCGGCAACTAAGACCATACAGCCAGCTCACTGTGAATCAGTGTTTCGAGTGTATTTTATCTTCTAAGTATGGACGCGACAGGACGGACACGACATTAAGACACACAACACCTAAACACCCATGCCCGCGGCCGGACTCGAACCGGCGACCTTCGGCACGCGGAGCTAGCACTATAGCCCCTGCGCTACCGAGGCCGGCCTTACTTTACATTACACTGTGGAGATATGCAAAGTTAATGCGATATGTATAGAGTGCATCATATGTACAGGAAATTACGTCAACGATAAAATGGCCTAGGGCATGAATGGTTTAAATTAAGTGTTGTGTCTGTCTTGTGTCGTCTATTTCATGGAGAATCTGTAATACATTGAGTGATCCAATACATACTTGCAAACTACAAAATGATATAAAAAAACAAAAAACGATAAGCTGTCACATACACTACACGAGTATTCCCCAACAGTCCCACCAGGGCACAAGATTTTAGAACTATCTGCTAATGGCCTCTAACTCCCCATCACGGTGAAAACGCTCTGCAACATTAATATTAGAGGTAAGTTAGGAAGGTAATTTAGTGGATTTTACAGGAGAAATCAATGTTCTTAGACTGCATATAAAGAATAATACTAATCGGAAAATTCAGTCGTGAGCCAACAGTGAAACGGTTAACACCCGCTAACGTGCTCTACCAGACGTTGGGCTATACCGCTAACAAATTGATGAGATGCTTGACGTAACTTCCAGTGCGGAATTTGACAAGTCCGTGACGCGCAATCAGTTTCTGAGTCATCAACCACATTTAATAACAATGATGAGATTCGGATACATATTCAGAACCAAGATACATATACACTGCCGTGCGAAAGTTATTTCCATAGTGAAGGAAGATTCATCAAATCAGACGGCTCAGGAGGTGCAAATTCAACTGTCACACCCAATGCGTTCGCGTTTATGTTGAGGAAATTATATTAGAACTTAGGTGGAGCTGCAATTGACCGAAACAGAAACGTCTGTATCACAAGCACAATAAGACTCTTGTTTCTGCTGATTCTCAACAAATTTACATGTTGAACGACGTAGGATTGGGCCAACGTGATCTTGGAAAATGGTTACTTGTATACTGATGAGTATTGTCTTGGATTTTTTCTAAGACTTTAAGAGGATACTTGTAAATGTGAAAAGAATAACTAGTACTGATTCGTGCTAGGGACGATATGAATTCATCTGTACAGGTCAAACCATATTGTCAATAGAGTAAATTTGCCATCAATAAACTCGCATGGGTGATGCCTCATTTGCAAGTAGGTGAAAGAGATTAACTAACTTTGCTTAAGACTGTAGACAGCGAGAAGACACTTCGCATAAATTTAACAAGTTGGGTTCTGTTGGAGTATCTATTGCTTCCTGTAAGTATGATTCAGATTTGGCCTTTTAAAACATCAACGCAACTGGAGAAAACGAGGTTCGTGGTTCTATGATTAGAAACAAACAGGAAACGCAATGCGGATTTAAGTGCCACCGTATTTGATCACTGCAATCTTACTAACGTCGAAGTGATCCTAAATGATGTGGCGTCCCCGACGGGAACATGAATTTATACTTTAACAAAAACTGAACCACAATGCTGTACGACATGTATGCAAGTTTGCAACAGTTATACTATGAACGAGACCATGCTGCGCGCTACTAAACCGTGAAGACCATTATCGGTATTTCACCTCTCGCCGGAATTGACTGTTCACAACAAATGAGTAATTAAGACTAGGCCTGTAGATACTCGTATGGAGTTTGATAGCTGTGGGAATTTTCCTGCCTACTGGTCTGCATACTGCGTATACCCGCACTTTCGTGTTGTTGTATACATATCTCTAACAATTGTGCGTAAGCTGACATAAAACAGGATAGCGCCATTCATCTTCCACTTTACGACCACAGGTATACAAGATGAGAGATGGTGTATTTATTTTTTAAAAAGTTGCCATATGTGTAATATGATCCAACATTATCGCTACACATCCATGCACCTCTGCAACCTCACCATCACGCGGAGGTAACGAACCAACAGTCATGGGGCCGACGCATAAATGCCAAGGAACACCCTGGAACACTGATGGTGTAGCGTTCAATAAGTTATGTACTATTCTACACGCAGTCGGCAATGGAGATGATGTAATTATTTACTTAAAGGACTCGAAAAGGCGCGGTTCCAGAAGGTTATTCGGAAGAAAGTCTCTGCAATGTAGAAGATATATGATGCCCGCCACCACAAGAAATCAAGAAAAATAATTTCATAAAACCGTGTAAAGGGCACTGATTTTGTAATGTTATATGTGCTGTTGATAATGTACTTTTAATTGATTAATGATGGATTAAATGAATAATAAATCAAATCAACACAAGTGTATCTTTATTTGTGCTTTTCACATACAAACGTTCGAATTTACAATATTAACATCAAACAATACTACTAAATTTGAGTTAATGTCTTAGTAGCGCATAATACAATGATGAACCGTAAGTCAGTAATATATATATACACCGATTTTATACTATAGCCATACAATAGTCACGTAGCACTCTACTACGAACAATGTCCACAAACATCATAATTCTTGATTACTATATTATTAAAATCTAGCAATACTGGTGAATTTTTATAAGCTCAAGTAGCGTATAGTCAATGATGATCCATAAGTTACCTGAGTCATATAAACATCATTAATATACACATCAAATAGTTTTTGAACTGTACAATATTGACGTAGCACTTTACTGGCTATAGTGTCCACAAACACCTTGTAGCATTTTGCAACTTGTGTCCCACTACAACCTCTTGATGCGCTTCCATGGGGTTTCGCCATGTCAATTCTCCGAAGAAGATGCCGCTGGCAGGATCGGTATTAACGTACGAGGGTGAGTCAAATGAAAACCTTAAATTTGTAATAAAAATCGAAATTTCGCGCCGTTATCCTGTAAGTTGGTAAGCGTGCTACAAGCAGCTGCAATGGCCTGTAGGTGGCAGCATAGTGCAGATGCATAAATACCGTAGCAGTATCAGTATAAAGATGGCTGCCCCACTTGAGACTTGCACCCGGGACGAACAGCGATCTATTATTCGGTTTTTGAGTAGTGAAGGTGTGAAACCTATTGAAATTCATCGAAGAATGAAGGTTCAGTACGGTGATGCATGTTTGTCACAGCAGCAAGTCTACAAATGGAGTAGAAAGTTCGCAAATGGTGTGACTTCAGTGGAAGATGCTCCTCGTCCAGGTCAGGCACAACGAGTTGTGACTCCACAGAACATTGCTGCAGTTGAAGCCATAGTGATGGAAAACCGCGAGTGACACTGAATGACATTGCAGCATGTTTAAAGATTAGTCATGGTTCAGCACACCACATTGTGCATGATGTGCTCCAGTTTCACAAAGTGTCTGCAAGATGGGTGCCACGGCAGCTGACTCCTGAAATGAGAGAAAGACGTGTTGATGCTTGTGAAGAACTTCTTCGGTGCTTTGAACAATAAGGTGATGGCTTCCTTGCAAGAATCGTTACTGTTGCAACAATCACAGACCTGCATTTTGAGTGTCTTCCTCATCCACCATACTCACCAGACCTTGCCCCAAGTGATTTCCATATGTTTGGACCATTCAAAGAAGCAATGGTAGGAAAGAAGTTTCGTTCTGATGAAGAGGTACGCCACGCGGAACATAAGTGGTTGCGCGGACTACCAAAAGAATTTTTTTCTAAAGGAATTTATGCACTTTGTAAGCGCTGGAGGACTTGCATTGAGCGTGGGGGAGATTTGTTGAAAAGTGATACAGCTTTGTACCACTTCTGAACAATAAATAATATTTAATAAAATATTTAAGGTTTTCATTTGACTCACCCTCGTACAAACATATCTTTTCCACTCCGGCCACTATTCCGCAAAAGCTGGTGTGCTAGTACGTCGGTCTGGAAACTGCAGGCGTTAAAAAATTCGGACACTAGGTCCAATACTTGGACCAGTACGTTCCATTCCTTACACGTTAGTATAACTTTGTTGTGTCCCACCATTTCTAGCAGTACAATAGGTTCAAAGGCGTGCTTAGAAACTAAACCTATCGTCAAACGTTTCGAAACACCAGCTTTCAGTTGATACACTGACGAGAACAACATTACTTGACGGGTCATGACTGCAGACTAACGCCCGACGGTTGGAGACCGCGCTCAAACACACGGGGCGTATCGATTACAACCGGTTAACTGCGCGAGGACATTGATTACAACCGGTTACCTGCGCGAGATATCGATTTCAACCGATTACGCAAGGTGGAAGTGTCGATTTCAAAATCAGCGGGCAGTGTATCAGTTACAATTTTCAGTGAAGCTAGTTGTGGTTTTGAGGGGTATCAATTACAAGGGGGGAGAGTTTCGCTAATGTTGAGGAACAGTAACTGTGGATACAATCGGAGCGGGTATTAAGTCGAGTGCTAGGCTCACGAGTGGTATCGCCCTTTGCGTCCTCTCGCACGCGATCGCCGCGCAGTGAAGGCGAGCCGGTCCCGCCGCGTTGGCGGCCGCCTACGCCGTCTCAGGCGGCATTCAGCGCCCACGCCTGCACGGCCTCTGTCTCCAGCTCTTTGTTTTCAGACAAGTCGCTTTTGTTCGAATACATCGCCTCATCATATGGCTGTTTAACTGACACACGCGCAATCTGCAAATCGGAAATGCACTGACAAGAGACACCATGGACCTCGAACGCTCGGAACCGCACGAAAACATGTTTATAATAACAAGCGATCATAAACAAAACAGTAGTGTGTGTCATTTCCATGCAAATGTTGCATTCTACCTGAAGAAACATTTTAACAGACAGAAACAAAATACCACATAAAGGAAATCATATGTAATTCAATGACGTCAGTGTATCATTACATTTTCAATCAATAATGCCAAAAACTCTCTGCTTAAAGTACTTAATATAGCGCAAAACACTCATATACGGCAGTACCTCACACCTCATAGTGCTTATATTAGTCCTCAAAGTGCAGATGCGGGATTTCGATGAAGTCGTTGAAACAAAGTGGAAGAGAACAATGTGCACACCTCACTAAAGCCACGTTATCACATTCCGAATCACTTTCGCATTCACGCAGTCCAATATCAAAAGACACATTAATTACACTTTTAATGTTGGTATGTCAATGTCATAATCTGGCTTTCGCCAAGCATATTGCAACATAGGCATATACGAAGGTGCAGCAAATTTATTGTAAATCACATAGTGAAGTTTCATGATGAAATAACGATCATGTATCTTCAATTGTGGTTTGGCACATTGTAATCTAACAAAATCAGTAATTCTTGTGATATAGAGATTATATTGCCGAACCGAGCGTGGTGGTGTAACGGCTAGCGTTCTCGCCTCTCATTCGGGAGGGAGGCGGTTCGAATCCCCGTCCGGGCATCTAGATTTGGGTTTTCCATGGTTTTGCCAAATCACTCCAGGCAAATTCGGGGTTGCTTCCTTCAAAAGGTCATGGCCGAATTCCTTCCCATTCCTTTCACGCCTCTAAAGAGCTCGCTGTTAAGAGACGTTAAGCACTTAAATAAATATATATTTTATTATTATTGCAGCTATATCGATCCTTTTTTCAGGATGTAGCCTCTTTAAGCCTAATGAGCTATATATTAGAATTTAATTCTACATAGTGTTGCTGTAGTTTTTCCAGGCCGATCGATCCTGAGCCGCCCTCTTCCAGTTCACGCCTGCAACTCGACGTATATCCTTATCCCAGCGATCCGGGGGTCTTCCTCTTGCTCTTTTCAGGTTTCTCGGTATCCAGTCCAGCACTACCGTAGTCCATCTGTCATCTCTTTTGCGAGCAACATGACCGGCCCATTGCCATTTTTGGGTCATGACTCTTTTTAAGATGTCTGTTACTTTAGTTATTGAACGGATGTGCACAGCCCTTTTCCTGTCTCTTCTTGTAAACCCTAGCATTGCTCTTTCCATACTTCGCTGGGCAGTTCTCAGTTTTTGCTTCGTGTGACTATTTAGGGCAAGTCTGGCAGGCATATGTGAGGACCG
>JARYHS010000911.1:0-64991 GCA_031002005.1 Vandiemenella viatica
AGACTCAAAACTGCGTTATATCTAAAAACTCTTGGTGACCAGGAAAAAGAGCAAATAAATAAATCTGTTTATAACCAAAATAGAGAGGCCACGAATAACATTGAATTTAAGATAAATTCATAACCTCAAAAGGTATCCTCCAAAGATTATATAACAAATAAACATTCAACTGTTTGTAATATTGTAATTGACTACCTAACTTAGATTATTTATTTCTTCCGTTTTCTGACATGCAGTACGTTAAAATATACGTTAAACTAAATTGACCTACTACATTGAAGATTAACACTTCAATAAATTATGATATTTTTAACAAACCTCAGATAGTCCTAACCAAAGTTTCTTCTTAATATCGATACTAAAACTACATTGGTTGTTTCATTATGCCATCTCGAAAGAAATCTAACCTGTCGGCACAACCTAAAAAGCTAAACAATGCGTCTCCTTTGGTTGAATGATGGTCAGTTTGCTGAAACCTTTATCAAGCCAAAGAACTATATATCAGGAAATCTTGTATCTCTTGTGTCTCCCAAACTATTTAAATTTGTGCTTGTCGTAAACAGCTAATTTGCCCTGTCCATGCCTTCCTGAGTACGTGGGAACACCTTCACTGCTAGTTCTTCCGCTATTAAATTCAAATACGCACTTGTAGGCGAATGTGTCCTCTCCTAAAGTTGCAATCATATTTTCAACAAAAAAAATGTGACTTTTTTGTTACTCAAATATTAAATCACAGTACGAATTTCTTTCATCTTCATTTGAGATTGAAGATGCACCTCACTCTCAGAATCTATAACAAAAGAAAGGTTCCTCCAGGATGATGTAATTTTTAACAGAATTCTATGAAGGGCTAAAAGAATTGTTGCAGTTTTCACAGATTTACTGTATTTACTTCTCTGTACAGCGCGCTTGTATTCCAAAGCTACTCAGACCTGTAGCTACATACCATGGTTGGTTTAAGTATTAATCAAAAGACACATACTCCGGTGGCAATTTCCTACTTATTTTCTACCCCTTTCTTTTTCTTCTTCTTTTTATTATTATTATTTTATCTTATACACCTTGAATGTAAATTCCTTCACCCCTCTACCATTGCCATTAATGAATTTTAATTTTAAATTCTTTCAGTGTTTTTGGTAAATTAGTCTTCACTTCAGTTGGTAATTTATTTCATTCCCTGAGTCACAGAGTATTTTTTTATGTCATTTGGTGTTATATTGACCTACTCTGTGTTCGAGATTCTGAAATTCCAAGAAAAAATAAGTCAGCTGTCGAATGTATAGCCATGAGTGAAAACACAGTTACACAATAGTTAAAACACATTTTGTGTGTGAGTTTGGAATTTGTCGAATCAATAATTCGAACAACATGCTTTTTAAAAAAGTAAAACGTTTAGATGTTAAATTCTGCTGTCGAAACTTCCTGTAAGTTATAGGTAAATTGTACAAACTTACACCATTATATAAAAAATAAAGAAAGACAGTACTAATAACGTCAACACATCGAAACACAATAGGATCATCAAGTACTGAATACTAAACAGTTAAATATTAATTTTCTGGAGTCTAGTTATTATTACATGAGCCTAGTGACGGATCAATGAATTTTCTTAGCCGGAGCAAGAACTTTTAGATTGCCGCCTTTCTGAAGTTGCCGCCCGGGGCAAATGCCCCGATTTGCCCCTCTACATCCTACACTTCAAGAGGCACTGTTTACGAGAAAAATGAGTGCAGTTTGTTCATCTCACAAACATGAAAAACATTCAAAATTACTTTCACAGATCCTAAAAACATGGGGAGCGTGCATAAACTACGTGGCTCGGCCCGGGGGGGGGGGGGGGGTGTTGCCTGGAAGGCTACGCTGGGCTACGTGGGGGAGGGGGGGTTCCGAGCCAGGCCATGTTGCTTTCCTTTCATAACATTTTTCACTGTTTACTAACAGAACCCACAACAGCATGTGAATATTTATTTCCCTCAGTTAATTATGTCCGCATGTAATTTACAATAGTCTGACAATAGAAAACGGTACAAAATGTCTTCTGGAATCAAAAGGGAAAAAAACTACGTGCTAGGTGGGTGTGGGGGGGGGGGGGTAGAGGCAAAAGCAACGTAGGGCTACGTGTAGGGGAGGTTCACATGAGGCGAAAATGGAGCTACGTGGTTTATGCACGCTCCCTTGGCACAAAAATATTGCAACTTTAGTACGACTGGCTTATAATACGGTAGGTAAAAATCGAAGGAGCAAGTACTGCGGTCAAAGAATAAAAACCAGAACATCACGATTACGGTGCACTTCCTATTCACGGTCACAGCTTGCGTAACATGGAACAACGCAACCCGTGACGGAATTGTAATTCATAGTCCAAGGAGCGGTATTTCTTCATTCGCGGCTTCTCCCCGGAACTAATCGTGTTTCTTCTGGAGTGAAACAATTTTAAATCAAATCCTTCTACTCCAGCAATCGTCAAAGACTTGTTGCTAGCCGTCAATGCAGCAAATTAGTATTTCATATTAAAAGAAAAGATTTTTCATGTTGACTTTTAATCAGAAGTGGAGGGGTTCGTTTTTTTTCTTTTTCTTGAATTTCATCCTCTCCTTTCGAATTTAGCTAGTATGCATAATATTTAAACGTGTTTTTGGACATTTGTTTGTACATCTCCCTGAAATTGCCACTAATTCGGAATATTTTATGGTTGTGGATGGCTCACATGCATAGTTCAATACAGGAAAGGTACCAAATTTGGACTCCCGTTTTAGTTTTTTACCTGTCACGTCTTTGATACGACTTAATTTTACTTGAATTTTAATGGAATATGATCACTAGAATGTTTTCAAACAGCATGCATGACAAAAGTTAGTACCTTAAATGTAAAATCATAGTCTTGAAATTCATTTTTTTACTAAACAGTTGCAATAACAGTCTCTTGAGAAACAGGTAGCTAAGGTCGGATCCCTGTTAAGAATATACAAAAAATTGTCGGAATCCCATTAACATAAAATATAAAGGGTTATTTTAATATTTGATAACGTGGTATAAATATTTAGCTTATTTTTTGTTTATAATATCTGATAATTTATCGTATAACAAAAAATGGTAAGTTTCTTTGCTAATAAATTATTTCACTAACTGCAAAAATCACCACTTTTTCCCACAAAGGCTTCTTTTTGTTTAAGCCATCTGAAACAGCATTTCAAATCACCTTAACAAATTGACAGCATGTTAATATGAATTATGGGGAGCAAGGGCGTATCCAGGATCAGAACTAGAGGGGGGCAGGATATGAACGGGGGGGGCAACTCATTTTGGTTTCGAGGAAGTGGGGTGGGGGACTGAAACATGACATTACAAAATCAAACTCAAACCTATTCAGGAAACTATTTTTATCATTGATTAATAGAGTAACCCAACTACTTAATCTAAGGACCTACTATGTAGTTGATTAAGATCGTAAGTCAGTTAGTTTTTTTATGTAAACATTAATTGTCTCGGATTTTCAATTTCAATAATTTTGTTTGTCAATATCTCATGGTGTTCTTTCACGAAATTTCGATGCACACTCATCAGACATAATCCAGTCAATCTTTCTCTCCCAAAGTGATCCTGAACTAGTTCTTCACTCGTCGAAGCGTACTGAAGGAAACTTAATTTTTCTTCTAGGGGGGGGGGCAGCAGCCCCCCTCTGCCCCTCGCTGGATACGCCATGATGGGGAGTCCGACATAGGGAACACCGAGGGGGCGTACTTAGGATATCGTAGACTTGGCAGTTTCAAGCAGTGCTGGAAATTCGTTTATAAAGCCAGGCGTATTTGTTACTCCTAACTTTCAGACTCAGGCGTAAAATGGAAATGTTCAGGCGTAATTATAATATAATTATGAAAATAAATATTTTATAGCTTACAACCTACTCCAACACAATTTAAAACTGTAAATAGGTCTAAATGTGCCAATATATTATATACCAAAATTTTTAAATAGGTTAATATAATTCTTGATTTTATTGTATTTATTACAATAACTTCTGAATTTTACACAATGATCTTTATCTTCAGTAGGCGTGGTAGCTGGTGAATTACTGTTTTTGATCGCTTACTTTGTTTGTTGACCTCCTGGATTGCGTGAAGTCGGAGTAGGCCTATTGGAAACAGCTGAAGAGCCTGATTATTTGTCAGCAGCTGATGTTTCTTCATCTTCTGGCATTCCTCATTTACCGGTGCTTGTAATACTTTTATCACCACTACCTGTCTTTACAATCGGTAAAAGTCAGTAATTTTACGAGAAATCTTCACCCCGTCCGGGCATCCAGATTTGGGTTTTCCATGGTTTCCCAAATCACTCCAGGCAAATGCCGGGATGCTTCCTTCAAAAGGCCATGGCCGAATTCCTTCCCATTCCTTGCCCCCCCCCCCCCAATCTTTATCCCGTCTCTAAAGACCTCGCTGTTGAGAGACGTTAAGCAGTTAAAAAAAGAACAAAATCACTTCCTTTGTTAAACGAATAACGGAAGAATAAGGCACGCTCTAGAATTGTTTCTTTACATAGCGGTATTTCCCCTACACTGTTGCCACATCTTCGGAACTTCAGAAACGTGTTATTTGAAACTCTGAAGCTGATGGACAATGTGACAGGAATTATAATTGAAATTAATTATTAGAATTAAACCTCGAACATGCAAAACTGAAAACGAAATACTGAAATGTATTTTTATTATTATTATTATTATTATTTGATGCTTAGGAGTATTTTCTACGCCTTTGACGGAGATCGCAGGCGTAAAATGAATAAATTTAGGCGTAATTACGCCTAACACCCGTTCAATTTCGAGCACTGGTTTCAAGCATTTAAAAAATAATGTTGGATAGAAATCAAATTTAAAAAATCACATAGCCATACAGGATCCGGGAGAACGGCGGTTCCAATCTCTGTCCGGGCATCCACGTTTGGATTTTCCATGGCTTCCCCAAATCACTCCGGGCGAATGCCGAGAAACTTCCTTTAAAAGGCCATCGCCGAATTCCTTACCGTTTCTCCTTGCCTCTAATGACCTCGATGTCGACGAGGCGTAAAGCCATAAGCAAAAATAGATAAATTATTAAATATGAAAAAATAGAGTATTAGTTGCCATAGACAATGCAGTAAACAGATTGTTAATTTCTCCCCTTGGAACACTATAAAGGATGGTTTTCCTAGCGTCGCATATTATGCGCAGCAGGAAACAGTTCTGCCCAAATCACGTCAGCAGGAGCGCAAATGTATTGCGTGGCGTAAAAGTGTTTTCCTAGGACAATGTGTTGATCTATTCGGTTGCCTTATGGACAGTGTCTCAAACTGCTAAAATTGATCGAAAAAAAGGAAAATTATCGCCATGCTTGTTCTAAAACATATTGTGGACGATTATGTGCATGATAGAGAATTTTTCTCGTTCCTATTAATTTAAAACCAGAAACTGTTTACTTGGTCGCTACTGTGTACTGTTACTTACACAACTTGCTTGGGGATTAGTATTTATCTGAGAATCCTTTCAGAGCAGATACAACTCAAAACTTCGAGGATTTTCCAACCCAAAACCTAATCGCTCTAGCCATGGGCGCCGGGAGGGGGGTGCAAGGGGTGCACTTGCACCCCCCTGACATCCCGGGTCTCCGTCTGGGCAGTAGTAGGGCTAAAAAAAAAAAGTCGCCCAGCCCGGAAATATTTGGGCCGATAGGGGGGGGGGCACCAATGCAGCCCTGTTGCACCCCCCTAGAATCAATCCTGCCGGCACCCATGGCTTTAGCAGTCACAGGTGATTTTGCCAAATCTGAAGGATTTCAACTGAGAAGTTGATACACTGAGTACTTCAATGCCAGCCGTGACAACTCAGATTGAAGAAATACTACTATCACCACAGTTCTACATATGAAATAATTATGAATTTTTTTTATTAAGTAGTAAAAATGTTGAAGCAGCAATGTAATCGATTGTTTGATGAAATTATTATTAATAAATAGATTTAAATAAAATTAATTTAAATAAAAACTCTCCTCCTGTTCTCAGAACTTTCCTATATTTTCCACAGCTCTGAATCACTGCCCCTCTACTTGTCCTCTGGTTGAATTTACCCCCACCATTTTCCTCGCTAACACTCTTTCTGTGGTGCAGTCTCCCACAACATCCATCTTGCATAATGTTCTCCTGTTGATAAAGGCCTCGTCATGAAAATTTCTGTATCATGTGTGTTTTTGTCTCTCCTGAGTGTTCATGCCCCACAGCCATCATCTAAAGATAAGTGTTGGCTCATTTCCCTATCCTAATTTAATTCCTTTTCGCTACTTTGATTTAATTGTTTATATATATATACTTATATGTGCTACCATTCCATTAATTCAGGTAACTGGTTTTATTACATGCATAATTAAACCACTGAGAATGAGGATATGGAATTATTACTTATAAAACAATATAGGATACAATGAAGTCTTCACGGGTATACTGCCAGATTTTGTTGTGAAAACACAATCCAGCAGTATACCTGTGAAGGCTTCACTGCAATCATACTCTGGTAAAGTCTCAGTTCTTACAATATGGTATTCCATTGTTTCTCTTATTTTTTACCTTTTACTATAGTACTTAAAACAGATATTTAAATTTTTAGAGAAACTAACCATGTGATTTTATTTTTATTGTTTTAGCATCATATAGATTATTTTATCTTAAGGCTTTATACCTTGTCATTAAGGGTGGGAAAAGAGTGGGAAGAACTTTGGACATGGCCTTTTGAAGAAATCATCCTGAAATGAATTGAGAAACCATAGCAAACTAAAATCTGGATGGCCGGACAGGGATTTGAACCAGCTTTCTCCCAACTGCAAGGCTATAGTGTTGTTGTTGATCAGAAAGAAAAAGCTATTATTCAAATGTGGTACCATAGAAGGATATTGAAACTTAATGACAGATGGAGAACAAAATTAATAAGTTTTGAAATGATGTTGTAATGTGTCAGGTTTGACACATGACAATATTTCATAAAGGCATTATAAAATAAAGTGAATTTCGTCAGAACACAGCGGTGAGTTCGCAAGACACAGTTTTTTTTTTTTGCCTGCTTTCTCTGAGAAGGGTACCCTGTCAAGGGGAGTGTCATCTGTTGGACGAACGCCAGACACCGGGGGCGGCAAGAAACTTAACCTGAACAGTGATGTGCATTGGGGTGGCTACAAACTAATGATATCTTGTTTTTTCATGGCATACCACGAGGACCAGATATCTGCGGTTTGAGAGGATCGTCGGTGGTGTGGCATTTGTGTGTGAGCTTCCAGAGCGAGAGGTCTCACTTACATACTGGTACGAGCCTCCAAGCTGAGAGGCTGTGTTTTTGACCAGGACAGTTTGGTTCCTGGTGTGATCGGCGGCGTCTCACCTGCCCACCAGTTTCGCTGTCCGTTGCAGTACGGAGAGCCCGGTAGTGACGGAGTACACTATTGGTTGTGTACTGCTTCTCGTCGGATGATGCATCTGCCAGTGGCGTATCATTCACGTGGTAATACATCACCAAATTCTGTGTCCACAGCAAGATCTTGGAATTGGATTGAATTAGACCCAGAGTGCCCTGATTAGAATCTCATTGCTACCCTGTTGCCTGCTGGCCTGTTGAGGGAATCTATCACCTTTTTAGATGGTTCACTAAATAAATATTAATTTTCATTATTAGTCAAATAATTACATTATTATTTTTCAGTAGTTAATTGGGGTTTTCATTCTTTACCTTTTCTTAATATCCCGGTCCACTCCTATTAATTGTTTTATGCATAATTTATGTAAATGTTTGATAATTTCAATCTGTTATTAAACCCTGGCACCCAAAATGAATAAGGTTGAAACTGTTAGATAATGCACCACAACCTGGAACGTTACAATGTGTTCAGTGTGAGAAAGAAAGATGAGGCAGAGACTTACACAAAGGAGTAGGCTAGTTGGTTACATATTAAGACAAGCAGTGTTACTTAATTTATTAGAGGAAAGAATAGATGGAAGAAGGAACTGCAGAAAAAGACAAAGATGAGGATATATGAAACAAAACTTAAGACCTTGATTTTAATGCAGGAGAAGCAACTGGTTCAAGATAGGAAGAGAAGGAGTGTATCAACTACTTGAAGGAATACCATAACTGAATAGTTACTATACTGTTTTCATTTGGGAAAGGCGGGCCAAGGTCACTTTGCTCTATCCCCACTCCGCTACAGGCGAAGGAGAAACAGCTGCCGCGCATGCGCAATCATCCTCACAACGTATGTGGAACAATATATTACATTTCATGTGATGTTTTCTTTAGTAAAATCGAGCATTTTAATTATTTGTCATGAGCGAAATTAGTGAGTCATGTGTCGTAGAAGCTGCGTATTTACCAACTTCAATTTCATATGTTAATAAAGATAAAAATTATTTACATGACATCAATGAATATAATTTACTGTTTCTAATCATTATTTTTAGTTTTAAAAGTTGCGCAAGACATTTCGAGAATTAAATCCAAGTTTTAGATGTGTTTCCCAGTGGAAGTTAATTCTCTAGACACGTCGTATAAGTTTTGAAATGAAAGTGGTAGTAACTGGATTTTTTCTGAGTTTTGAGTGATAACTTGCATTATTCATTACGAGGACACACCCTTCTTCCAGGCTCTTAAGCAAGTTAGAAAACCATTCTCTGATTTGCTGATCGTCAGTTTCCTTATGGTAGGATATTCGCCTCGATCATAAAATTCTATTACAGAACGTCGAATGATATATTTCCGGAAGTCATCCTTCTCCATGACCGGTTATTCTCGGTGAATGTTTTTCTTTGGAGAAGAAAAGAATGACCTGGAACATTCAGCTTCGCTTCGCTACATAGACGCTGCACGTTTCGTAAAAATACGCCACAAGCCTCATCTGTAATTTTTTGCGGTTCCCGAAAAAGCAGTGCTGCCAGACACTTGGCTTTGAATATCCGTAGATGGCCGCTAAAATATCCGCAGATTGGGTGCAAAAATCCAGACTCGCTAACTGAAAGAGTGAAACAATAATTATCGAAGAAAGAGTCAAAATTAAGAATACTTTTTATTCCCAGGTCTTTAAAATTACAAAAAATAATATTCTACATTCAAAGTAAGAAATATCCCTGAACATGTTTTATACATCGTCACTTTTATCACCGCTGCTGCTGACCTACTCTCTCTCTCTCTCTCTCTCTCTCTCTTTCTTTTTTTTTTTTTTTTTTTGTTGAAATTAAATTTAGTAATAGGAAATGTTAAAAACTGCGACCCCTTTAACTCTCGGATATTGGATAAGCCTTCTCGGAAGCCACTTCTTTGTAAGCCGTGACAGCGAGCATGTCACCGTGTATAAAGATTGCGTCGGTAGTTTGTATTGCAGTCTTTTAATATCTATAAAATCTGTAACCAAACAAAATATGAGATTTATTTCAATCGTTGGTTCACACGAGCGGTTGCAAGGAAACAATTCACACTTATTGACAATTCTGTAATGCAGTAACACTATACGCTCAAAGTTAACAAAACACCAATATAAGAAAATATCGACAAATGATAAAAGTATAAAAAATCCGTAGATATTTTAACAAAATCCGAAAATCCTAAATGTTCATAAAAATCCGTAGAGCTACGGATAAATCCGTAGAAATGGCAGCGCTGCGAAAAAACTATATTAATTTTCTTTTCAGAGTTTTTTTAGCGTCTTGAAAAAATTATACTCGTCAGAAATTTTTGTTTTTGACTGTCGCCTAATATAACTATCTGACGCCATTTCACGTACAGAGTTTTTTAACGATGTACTGGTGGTATAAACACGACAATACTGCGCCATACGACAATGCCTCCTGCCTGCTGTAGGCAGCGGTCTGCTCAGAGGGGAAGGCAAACTGGAGGGGGTGGTGAGGTGAGGCGGGCGGCGAGGGGGAATATGACCTTGGCGCGCCACTTGAGAGTGAACATAGTATAAATCTGAAAAGTCCCTAAGGTGGTTGTTTTAAATAGATAATTCTTCTAACAATGGTAGAATGTACATTTTTAAAAACTCAAAGAAAACCGTTCCAATTTAACAAAACAAGGTGAGTTATTTGGTTAGATGTGACCTTCCTCCTACGAATAATTGCACTACAAGCCAAATTATGACTATTTTTCATAAATAAATTTTCTTCCATTTATGTACCAAAGTTACCCCATGAAGTGAGGAAACTTTGGGACACGTCTTATTTTATTATTATTTTTTTTATATATAAAATCAGTGAAATAGATGGTTGGTATCAAAGTTAGAGTAGAAACATCTTATTTGGTCTCTTATTATGCATATTTTTAGCTACTGTGGTTTGCGTTTCTGTCTGCACATGAACGGCAAAGACTTCAGCAGAAATGTTTTGACGCACTTTTCCGACACTCCATTTGACAAATTTGGGTGACTTCAGCGATCTTTTGGAGAATATGAAGGATTTATTAGTGAATATTTGAAAGTGTGTATTTAACTTCTCAATTTTAATGAACGATTTTCCGTAAATGTTTTTACGTTCTATCATTGTTAAAAGAATTAGCTATTTAAAGCAACCACCTTAGCAAGTTGTCAGATTTAGTAACTATTCAGTTCAAATCAAATTTAGAGCTGTTTACAACTTAATTCTTGATCAGTCTTCTAATTTCATCAAATCAAAAATTGTAAGTCGCTGTAAGGGAACAATTCCATTAAACATGCCTGAATTAACTTTGTTTGTTACTAAAAAATGTACTTTTCATCTTTCTTATGAAACATTGTTCACACATTGTTTAGAGAAAATATAGTTTGCCTCATAAGTTAGTAGTAAACTATCAATTCAATTGATTTGATAGTATCTTGTAGTTGTCTCACGGAATCTTGACATTAGGAAACATTAACAAAATATCTAGAAATCTAGGGTTATATTGCTTGATTATTGTCTAGAAATGTAGATAAGGCATGAATTTCTTGGTGTAACTACTTTTCTTCCATAGTTTATTCTAGTTTTTCTTTGTGCTAGGAAAGTTTGAAGTACAAAAGAGCACTTTGAAAATCATCCTTAAATTAAAAATGGCTGACTTCCATAAAAGTTGGTGAGTAGGGTTTCTAAATACTGCTAATACAGCATACAATAACACTTTGAATGACCATAAACAAAGATGTAATACTGTGAAACTGGCAGCTGCAGGAGATTTTAAAATACTCAAAAAACCTAGAATGTCCCAAGTGACCCCGCTGTCACAAAGTAGCCCTATTTAACAGTATTTGTTATTTATTAAAGTAAAATAAAACACCACAGTATAAACAAAAAATGCATTTTCTTTCTGGAAAATTAAGTATTTACAAATCACTTCAAATATGTAATAAGTACAAAATTTGATGCACCATCAAATATAGTCATAACAGTAATAACTGGCATTCATTTTATCACATATCAGCAAAGTTCAAAGAAAGAGAAGTCATTTAATTTTATTATACCTGCAGATAAAAGAATATCTAGCATATTTGTCCCATAATTTCTGTTTCTTCTAAATGCTATTTTTATGATCAATTTTGAGCAAACTTGTGGTCCTTTTTGTTGATTGTTTATTATGACTGTTCTTATGCAGTCATATGTTTTCCTTGAAAAACTGTACTGAGCATGTCGTAAGCAGTATTATACTAGATTTCTGTTAAATTGATATTTAAATAGATTCAGGTAAGAAAAAATAATGATAGTTTTAATACAGTTAGAAATTGTGACTAGCTAGATGTCATCTCTCATTTTAGTTGGTTAATTAGCACCTTATTATCAGAGGAAGAAAAAGATTACTGTCACTTATTAACATTCATAATGTAATATTCAGACCTGTATATCTTTTATCTCACAAAACAACTTGTTCTTGTGCTTGAAGTAGGCATCCAGTCTTGCTTCTCCATATCCCTGAAAATAAATTCCAAAGTTTCAATTAACATCATTGCTGCCACATTATTTAAAAAAATGCTGTGGAGAGGGGTAAAAGAGCAACAGTTTAATTTAGGCTTCACAGCAATATATTTTCTGATGAATTTAGGAAACAATATTATTATTTTAGAAACTACTTACTAGAATATTATTGATGTTACATAACATATAGTTCATAAAGTTAAAAAGTTGTTTAACAGTAATATAAGTACACATTCTTTATGATGAGATATGCCTGATAGTGAAAAGATTAATCAGTTAATTTTTTTTAAATCAAAAAATTAAAGCATTTCGTGGACCTAAATATTCCTTTGCAGTATTAATTTTGTTGAAGCATGACAGCAAAATCATGTCTAATTGCAGTTAGAAAAACAATTTTCTCATTAATTTTATTTTCTTAAATACTAAAAAATTGGAAATCATCATGAAAGCTACAGTAATGAACCACCACTGTTCCTATGATTAAGACTGTTCTGTTAAGGATAGTCAGGAAATGTAATCACATCATGTATGATGGTTGAAGGCAGTACTACAACCAAAAAATCAAAAAAGAAACACAATTTACAACATGTCTGTATAAAAACCTTATTCATGTTCAAGGACAAGACACACCAAGATTTGCCACAAACACAATAAGAGAGGAATCTTAATATCAAACATCTGAACATTTGTACAACAATAAGGTTTTATACCAAACTATTGTGTTCATCTTCACATATTTGTCCCTGTCCTCCTGCCTTCATCGTATAACACCTCAAGGGGAATTATTCAATATGTTACAATCTGCAAATGATATCACATCATAGGTAGGGTATGGTGGCAAAATGTGGTGTAAACTCATTGTTTAAAGGTGATGAGAGGCACCATTTACTGAATATGTTGCTTCGTTGGTGCAACCAAGATGTGAATGTAGCATAAAAAAATATATATATAGATCTGAAAATTGAGGAGGGGAAGTCAGTAAAAAAAAAGAAACAGTTAAAATCAGCAGCAATAAAGTGCAGTTGCAGAGAGTTTGTATTAGTAGCAGAAAATTTACCTGCAAAAAGGCATGATTGGTAAATTGTTGACGAGTCATATTGTGTTCCAAAATCATTAATTAATGGCCAGTTCATTTTTGAAGGCCAAGTCTTGCCGTATTGCGGCACACCAAAATATCTGGGTATAACACTATACAGAACTCTAACTTTCAAATAGCATCTCTCAAACGATGGCTGCGAAAGTCAAAACAAGAAATAATATTCTCCAAAAGCTTGCAGGTACTTCGTGGGGAGCCAGTGCTCACATTCTAAGATCCACAGTCTTGGCTCTGTCATACTCTGTTGCTGAATACTGCTGCCCATCCTGGATCGATAGTGCCCATACAAAGAAGATAGATGTGCAACTCAATCAGGCAATGAGAATAATTACGGGATGTATTCACAGCATGAACACCAAATGGCTTCCGGTGCTATGCAACATCTCACCCCCATCACTACGAAGATCAGAAGCTCTCTTAAAAATCTGGGAAAATATCCTGAAAAACCCTCAGCTGCCTATACATCAAGATATGATTCAAGCAAAACATCAACGCTTGAAATCAAGAAAACCACCATGGTACACAGCAATCAACCTTACAGAGTCCTCTTTTAACATCAATAAGCTGTGGACTCAATGGGAGCAGTCATCAGTAGCCAATAAAAATCTAGTTGAGGATCCCTCAGTAAGGTTACAAGGTTTCGATATCCCCAGGTGGCAGTGGAGAATCATCAATTGAATTCGAACAGGACAAGACAGATGCGCCTACTTATTATACAAATGGGGCTGGGTAGATTCTGCAAATTGTGACTGTGGAGCCACCTTACAGACAATCAATCACATCATTTATGACTGTCCTCTTCAGGCCTACAAGGGAACAATGGTGGAATTACACGATGCGTCGATCAGTGCAGTTGACTGGATTAAATCATTAGATCTCGAGATATGAAATTGTTCAAGCTTGTGATATGTACAGTTCCTGTTGTGTACCTTGTTTATCATACGATAAATGAATAAATAAAATTTTGAAGAAGTGTTTAAATGAAATTATAGAGTGCCAGTCTGTCAGATACTAATGAGTTTTGTTTCAAAAGAATACTATTGAGGGGTTGGTCTAAAGAACATAGCTAATTAGTTTTTCAAGAAGTGTTTAAAGAAAATGAGTAGACTTCTGTGTAAGTGAAAATGTAGTGTGTAAAAGTACAGAGGAGTTATTGTTGACAAATCAAGACAAGACTTTACAAAATAAACCGGCAAAGTTCCAAAAATTGTTAAACAGGTTTCTTTTCTGAGTTTGCTGAAAACTTAATATTTTCTTTTATAAAATAATGTTGGTTGCTGTGGTTTTTGTTAAAGAGACAGTAGAAAGTAATCACTAAACAATAGGAAATTCTTATCATTTACAAGAATGATCTCCAGTCTTTTATCAATTGATCAAGTAACATGGAAGTTGTGCCATATAACAAAGCAGTTGTCCCAACTATAAAAAGTTAATGGGTTCACTTACTCTATCATTCCATATTTTCATTTCCTAAAAGCATTTTAACTGCCATTATTACTGTAATTATCTACGGACAGTAAAAAATAATGAAGTCTCCATGCATGTCATGCTAATCTCGGTAACCATTGAATGAAATGTATTTCATTTTTCAAGTATGTAGTGCATGTCACAGAGAACATGTATGTATGTATGTAAAATATTGACCTATTCCATCTGTGAGCTGGACAGTAAAGACTTTATTAAATCAAGCAGGAAGAAATTTGGACATGTCTGCTATATTTTTTTTTTTTAATCCATTTTATTATATGTCTATTAAAACTTAGTCCACAACCCGAAGGTTGGATGGATCCTCCCGAAGGAGGCATACTAAGCCATTGTGTCAGAGGTAGGACGGCCAGTTCCTTTCCTATGGGACCTACTGTTTAACGTGGAATCCGAACCATGGAGCGTCCTGGCATAGCTCATATAATTAAGCACAACTCTCAAAATTCCTGCACCTACCGGGATTCGTGCCCGGGGCAGGAGCAGCTAACAGTTTTGAAAGCAAGCATCTTAGCCAAAGAGCCACATTATAGTGTACTAATGACCTAAATTTATGGTAAGAATTATATGAGTAAATTAAAGGATTTTTCTCTATACTTACTTCATCTTTGTCAAATTAATTGTTTAAATATGTTTAGCATTTAAGGCAAATTGCTATAAAGATACTGTAAAGATCATTTTTTATTGCATCTGTAATTTGGAAGGCCTCAATAGTTTTGTGTACAGGTAAGTGGTGCAGCAAATGAGAGATGGACATGTGCAGTGCCTCATCTGGTTTTCTAAAACTGCATAAAGTGGGAAAGTTTTACTGTTGTTACAATCTGTCTTTGAAATTTTTATACAAATTAACTGCTATGGTTTTCTGTTAAACTGCATACAATTAACTTGTCTCATTGTATAAAAATAAATAAATAAAACAAGGGAGTAGAAGGTACATGCATCTGTCTGAACTAGGCCCATCGTCCCTTTTAAAAACCTGCTCTTCATCCTTGCAAGGGGAAAGGAAAAACGACATTCTGGTGTGTATACATGTCTCTCTAAATTTAGAAAAATTTAAAACCTGTTTTCCAGTGTTTTTAAACCATAAACATTTTTTTTAATAAATCATGCATCCCATTTATCTGATTTCATTTAGATCTAAATAATTAATCAAAGTAAGATTTGATTGGTATAATTTCCAAGGGGGCAGGGAGGGGCAGAGAAATTGAGAATGAGAGAGGTGAGAATAAAACTAACAGACTGTCTTGGATTTAAATGCAAAGAATTTCTGGTGTCTGGTATATTGTCTATGTCAAGGTAAACATATATCATGGTGAAGTACTAAGAGAGTGGTACTGTATGAGTTGGCATGAGCTGATATAGGTAAAAGAGGATTCTTTGGGGGGGGGGGGGGGGGAATTCTACTTCTGTTTATCCTGATTTATTGTTAATGGTTTGTTGGTTTGTAATAACAGCATAAAATGCATGAAAACAAGTGCAAGTGTGCTGGTCAACAAGTATTTAACCAATGGCATCAACAGAAATAGTAACTGCAGCAAAGATGTGAAAACAGGAAGACAAAATTTTCAGTGTACTAGAACTAATATGGAAATTGTTTCCTGGTGAGAAGTAGAGCAAGCTATATAGAAGATGAAAAAGTAGTTGATATGTTCAAGCCACAAGGATCAGCTAGAATACACGGGATGTACAAGGTAACAAGAGGCATTTGTAAGGAGAAAGGAATACCAAAGAATTGGAATAAAACATTTAATATTCCATTATTTAAGAAAGGGTACAGAAAAAAATGACAATTACAGAGGTAAAACATATCCTTCTTATGGTATCAAGATATGTGGACATATGCTAGAATAACAACATCTATCTACTGACTGATATACTGTAGATCTTATCTTTGCTGCAAGGATCCTTTCGAGAAATGCTGGGAAAAAAATAAATCAGTGAGTCGTATTTCTTGATACTGGAAAGGTTTACACTGATATTATTCATAACCATGTTTGGAAACTGGAATGGTGTTTCAGAAGGCACTGTAGAAAGAAAGAAAAACTATCTTACAATCCGAAGAGTTCATTCAAGTTCAAATTAGCAGATCAGCAGACTGAGACAAAAGTTATGTACAGCAAGGAAGTTATTTGCATCCACTACATTTCATAACAATTTCAGTTGAAAGCATCAAGTTAGTCACATATAATATTGTCATGGTTTCCACACCCCTTCCACTATGTAAAGGTCAAAACCAATTATTCATGTGCCTCTGTTGACCGCGGGTGCCTGCACTAGAATAGTCGTCTTTGTACGACATTTATTATTGGTGTATTGTATCTTTCATTTCCACTTTAATATTTCATCTTTTGATTTCTTCCTACTCCACTGTTATTGAGAATAACCATGTATAAATATGTATGTGTGTACGCTCGTTTGGCCAATTAGGACCATGTTCTAGCCTTTGTGTAGCTTTAATTTTGCTATAAATGTGTACATATTGTGTTAAAACTAGGATTTTAGCTCTAGAGGGGACCCACAGTTTAACGTGGAATCTGAACCACAGAACATCCTGGTGTAGCTCATGTGATCAAACACAACTCCCAAAATTCCTGCACCTACCATGATACGAAACCCGGGACTGGAGCAGCAACGATTACATTACAAAAAGAAAATCCAAGTGCATGAATGAATGAAAAGAAAAAATAGAATAAATGCACAGTAATACTAACCCAATAATCAAAAGCTATTTTAGAAATGCTGGCATTAACAATACTCCAGAGTGCCCAAAAGAAATGTGATGCTAGTGTGAAAGCCTGAATTTCCCAAATAAGTCTATCCACTTCTTCTTCAGAGTTCCTGGAAGTATCTTTGGGAATCTGAGACTCCTTTTGCATTGCATCTAGGTAACTTTTGATGAACATTTCCTGTCAAACAGAAAATAACAAACTTTAAGATGGTTTATTTTCATTTTATGTTTTTAATTTTAGACAAAAAGGGAAGATATAGGCTAAAGGTTGACTTAATTTTTACTGGCAACTATTTCTGCAGTGGTCTTGCAACTAGCATAAATTCATCACTTAGTAATACTAACCTCTTTAACATCTTTAGCATCAAAAGATAAGTAAAAGAAATTGCAAGAACATAATTCCACAAAAGAGAACAGATCAAAAATGCACTTAATGTTGTTACAGAGAATTTTATTTCTGTTTTATTATTTATTATTCTTGTTCCGTAGGCCAATTCTGAGGAGAGATCTTTGGGTTGTGCCTCATGTCACACACATATACACATAAATGATAAATAATAATCACAGTGAAAACTAATAATTGTTACAAAGAAGATAAAAATACATATTCACAATTGCATTTAGTATCAGATACAGTCCATTGTTTTGTAGAAATTATTCGTTGGAATAGAAGGAATTTTAAACATGAAAATCTTCCCGATTTTCTTTAAATAGATGTTTATTGGTTGTAGTGTGTTTTACACAACTAGTGAGTTTATAAAAAAACAAAAATCTCCTTGTATTAAAAATAAAAATATTTATATTTTTTGATTCTTATATTATAATTGTGTAATTGGTAATTTTATCTAACCAATTGAAAACATTTAATGCAAATCACATGAGAGAAATCAATGTAGGAATTTTGAGTATTTTAAAAGTTATCTTAAAGAAATTCTTTGTTATAACTTACACAGCACACTAATAACTATTTTATATCCTGTGAATTCTGCTAATACGTAAAAATTTTGTTCAAAACATTATGCTATTAGATATAATTAAAATAAAATAAAATAAGTTCATCTTTTTCATAAAATCCAGATCTTCATGAGTTTACTGCCATATCTGTGGTGCCATAGCTGTAAGAAATTTTGGTTACTAGACATTCCATGAGTTATTTGCTTATTGAGTTAACAATGGAGTGGAAATCAGAATGAAATTTCTGCTGTGCCCCCTATAGATTGGTATAACAACTGAACTTGTCTTCATTGTGCTTCTTACATCAGTTTTGTATAAAATCACAAGTGTTTTCTGCACAGTAAATATAATCCCAACACTGGATCGAGTATTATTTCTTCAAAAATAACAACTTGCATATTCTCCATATTAGCTGTACAATAATAAGAGCTCAGTTTAAGCTTTGGAATTAATTTCCGAGTAATACCTGTACTAAACTACTTTGAAATTGCTTTAATTATAGATCCATTGTAAGATATAATGTAATTTTATCAATTTATCAAAAAAATTCTTCTGATATTTTTATGCAGAGCAGAAATTTGAAGTTTGTGATTTAATGTTCAGGAATGGATTACTGCACCAGTACATACCGGAAAAACTTATTATTTCTAATTCAGATAAGCTCGAATTACAATCAATAGAAAATTTAATTTCTTTAATGCATCTTTATAATAATCCTATTTACCTTAAAAAACACCACAACTTAACTGACTATATCACAGGAATATCTCTTTCACCTTTCTCGTATCCTCTAATGTTTTAAGCCATTGATCTCATCAAAAATAAGAAGTAAAAGCCTCAATTTGACTCATGTTGGGTCCATGGCAAATATAACTCATTTCTAATGCAGATTATATTATTTAAACCAACATTTTCGGGCTGCAACAGACCCATTTTCAACAATCCACTTGTTCACATTACATGTCACTGTCAGAACACCCAACAAATCTCAGGTTTCCGATATGTAATTTTGGAAATGAAAGTAATATTGAATAATTGAGGTCCTTATGAAGACTTTTTCCTGGTACCAATATAATGTGATGTTCCTTTGTGAAGCTGGAACCAAAACCTTCAAATCTGGAATGTTTTTACTTTCTGTTTTAAAAATGATCTGTAGAATTCGTTATTAACATAAAATCAGCTTGTTCACTGCATCATTTTATTACATGGAAATAGATAGTAATATGCATACTTTATATTTCAAGTGAAACCAGTAAGCATTTATTAGAATTATTACTTTAATTGCAATGGAGAACACTCAGGTAGCAATTCCCTTAGTTATCTAACTGGGGTACCCATTTTTATTTATTTCTTAAAAATTATATAATATAATTTGAGTGTTAATTTTTACCCCATCTGCTTTTGAAATTTATGAATTTCAAATTCCTTCAGCATTTTTGGTAAATTATTCATCACTCGGTAATTTGATCCAGTACCTGTCACGGAATCCTCTAAAGAAAATTTTCTCACTCCCTTATGCATGAAATCAAGTATCCCCTTATATAAAACACTAAGTCTGGAGTCTGCATATGTCGTGTATAGCTACTATAGCTATTGGCTAGAGAAAGGTCACGTGCCAGCCATCACTCGCCAATCAACAGCCACCATATTACATTCGTTCCATCATCTTGCTTTTTGTTTATTTGCTACTAGATGCAAAAATTCATGTTAGGAGAAGGGGATTCAATATTTACGCTATTTTATCTGTATCAGTTATACCATAACCTAAGAATTTTTTTGGCAGACGGTAAGAAACGTAAGAAACAATGAAGTTTATTAAAAACTCGGAGAAACTTAATGCAAAATATATTAGTCAAATAAAAAACAGTTATCCGTTTTTGAAATTATAGTCTCCGTGCTTTCATCTAAAGTAAAATGCATTTATTTATGTAAAATCTGACCAAATACCCTGATAATCTAACCAGAGTAACGTATTCATATAATGAAAGATATAATTAAAAATGACTTATTCAGTTTTCCTTATAAGCTTTTCCATAATAAATTCCTACTACCATTATATATGATAACCTTAGTTTTTGATACATGTATTGGCTATTAAATAAGATTCAAGATAACTTTTTTTATTAAATTTAAATCATCATGGATATAACTATTGACTGTAAAAGCGACGTGACACTCGCAATTCAGCAACGATATTATTGACACAAAATAGCAGTGAGCGGAGATATTAGAAATACGGAGAGTAGGGAAAAAAATTAATGTGAGGCAATTATACGTCACAAAGTTACAATTACTACGTTCGTTTAAATTTACATACTGCTTTTTATTTATCTACAACAACCAGATGCAAAAATTCATGTAAGGAGAAGGGTATTCTATGTTTGTTATATTACCTATATCAGTTATAAGTGCTAGGTTAAAAAATAACCTAAGACTTTTTTTGGCAGAAGATAAGAAACAATGAAGTTTATTAAAAACTAAGAGAAAGTTTACACAAAATGTACGAATTGGGAAATATATCATTCAAATAAATGACAGGTTATCGTTTTTGATATTATACTTTCCATCATTTAAATTAAAATAATGTAAAGTTAATAAATAAGGATTACTGGAGATCGCGTTTCCGCCAGGAATTGCCATAGTAAAATGCAAGAATCCTATAGAAATATTTTCCGAAGTACATTTAACTGTATTATGCTGGTCCAGGATGTTTTACAACCTAATTTCTGTTTGAAAATAATGGTAGTCTACAAGCTGTATTGCAACAGAATTATTGCTTGAAAATAATATGTCTTGCGATTGACTACAGCAGTATAATGACGCTATTACTGAATGTTATTTTGTCAGAATCGCGATCTCCAGTAGACAAGCTTTTCCTGAATAAATTCTGCCGCCACCACAGGTCATGCCCGTCGTTATTCATATGAGGGTAATAGAAGCTATGATTTTCGAAAGAAATATTAGTGGAGGTTGTGATTAAGTTGACCAGAATCCCCACTGACACATTTTGTTACAGCATAATTCACTCTGAAATGAGTTTTACAAACCAATTAAACTGCTTTCATAAGCACCAATACTTAAGGTATTAATTAATGCTGGTGAAAGTAGTTCGATACGCATCGTGCTGAATTGTGCCTGGACCAGGAATAAAACTGATATTACATTGATTCCTAATTTGTTTTTAATTTTATTGGTTCTATACTTCTGTCGTCATTAATTCAGTAGAAGATATTACTGTTGTAAGGAACCAGTCTGATACCGGGGTTGTAGTATCGCCTAAGTGCCTTAACTTTTGATCGCACTTCACAGTTCTCTTTAAAACTCGCTAAATAATTTTGAATTGATTTGACCATGTAGCCAGGATGACTCAACTGAATGCCTAGGTCGCCACTAAATTTGTTACCCCCAAATTTAGAAAAGGGTTCGAGCAAACTACTAAAGCACACAGGTTTACTGTTAGACAAATCCAAAATTTTATTCTTCAAAGTCACAAGTTCAAAATTGCATTTACAGTTGAGCAGGCATATCGAACTCTCTTTTCCAAAAATTGCACGTTGTGGAGAGAAACTTGACCGACCGAAACCCCTTTAACAAATTTAAAAGTTCATGTTAGTTACTATATAACCCGACACGACCCAACATGGTTGAACTAGCCGGCATGGCGAGCTACAACCAGCGCGACGAAAGACAGACCGAAACAGACGCCAGGCAGGAACAGACAAACCGGAACAGACGAACTGGAATAGACCGGCTCTTTTATCGAAACCACGAGAACCAGTGACGTCAGCAAATGTATCACATCTTTTTCCTCCGCGTAGCTCAAAGAGTACGAAATTTATTTGACGATCCCGACTATTAAAAATGTTTAAACTTTGATAGTATCTGGACTTATCCACTAGAAGTCCAGCGGCAGTCTCTTGAGAAATTTAGAGTAATTAATTTTAGAGTTTTAGCTGTTTCAGACTCCGCGTAGTGATACATTCAAATTTGGGTAAAATCCCTAAGAGTTCTAGAACTTTTTACGCGCGTGCACAACAATCCGCGACAATCTACTTTACAAAAACTTAATTTCCGGACAAATGCTTAAACTTTTGATGAAAACCCATATATGTATGAAATCGTCTTAATTAGGGCTATCTGCTAGTATAATTTTTAAATTGATATCTCTTTTAATAAAAAAGCTTATTATTTTCTCTTAATTAAAATCACTAATTAATCTTTACCAAATTATTTAATTCTATTGCCAAAATATCGGGGATAGTGCTAACTACAGCTGGTGATAAAAGATCGGTTGTAGCTTTACTGGATTTAAAGTTATTACAAATCTTAGAATTTCACTATTCTGATCGCGTGTTTCAAAACTTGAACAAACGGGAATAACTCTTAAACCAAACGTTTCCCGATATGATAATTACACTTTAAAATGATTTTTATAATGAATTACAACTATGAGCAAGATTACAGGGAAATTACTTAAAGTTGAAAACTGTACTTCTCGAAATTTCTAAGTCCCGCCTAAGCAAAACTAGAATTTGCCAAAATTCTAAGATCCTTACACTGTATTGCTATGTGAACAGCAAATTAAACATGTAGAACATTACCAAATCAAGGCCACTAACATTATGCAATAGCAATTCCATATAATTAACCAACTGCAAAAATTTAAAAAAAAGTGAACTGCCAGAATATGGCATTCAAAACCATTATTTTTGATGGGCTCAAAGCTAGTTAACTTAATATGTAGGCATGTGACATGCTACTGCTATATCAGAATATTATGATTCTTTCACAGAAATAAAAACCTCCAACTTCCCTGAATTTTGTAATTTCTGCAGTCCTAAGCTTTCAGATTTGAATAAAAAGATTTTTAGTTACATAAGAGAAGAAAAAGATGTGTAATGTAGTTGATCAAGTTACCTGCTGTTCTCTTGTTGGATAATTTTCTGATTTTTCCCAGAAGAATGGTGGGTCTTCATTTGTATAATCATACATCCATTCACACATATGATTGGCAAAATCAAAACCACGGTAGTTGTATGAACAGTATTCGAAATCTATAATCACAACCTGGGAAGCAGAACTGGTATTTTCTCTTAATAAAATGTTGCCTTCTTGGATATCATTATGGCAGAAGACAACAGGTGATGCGACAGATATCAGGAACCTTCTGCAACAAAAATTTAACATGGACCTTAAACTTAACAAGCATGTTCAATACTTTAATTAAATCAATCCTTTATCTATACAATAGTTAATAAATGTATTGCCTGTTTTACTGTTATTTTCTTAGCTTATCATTGTCTTTCTGTCCTGGAATTATGTTGTTTGGTGCTAGCTTAATTCCATTATCACTCCAGGAATCAACCAGTATTCTAAGGAATGGTCTGGGAAATCAGCATCTCTTATCAATGTAATCACCTTGAGGACTTTCATTTGAGTATCTCCAAAATCATGTAACTATTTTGTGGTTGGAATGATCGATACATAATGGATACCATCAGTATTTTTGTTCCTGTTACTGTATGGTAGAGGCTTTATCAGCTGCTAAATCTTATTCAGATATGTTTGTTAGTTTATAAAACATTTTTATTTTACAAAATAAGATGAATAATTTTTTGACTGGTGAAATGAACCCTGCAGAAAAGCAGAGATCTATACTTCCATAAACAAAGAATCAAGTAGAAAGTTAAAAATAATATTGGAGATTTACAAGTTATTTTACTGTATAAGAGCCAAGTATCTTGTGTTACTATGGACATATCACTTAAGTATTGGGAACATTGCCTCAACATGAAACAAACAGGTGAGACCTCAATGCCAACCAATAGTATCTTGAGGCTCAGTAGTAACATATACAAAATCCAGCTGTGATTAGTATGAGTTATCCTTTATTCCTATAAAGATAATATGTTCCTCTTCTATTCCAAATTTCCTTCCACATGATGAAGACAGATACCACATCTCAAAAAAATCACTGGCACCCAGGATGTAAACTTAAAACTTCTTGTTTAAAAGAGCAGTTGAGATTTCCAGAATCATTCCACACCACAAGTAACTGATATGTGATAACTTAGAACACACTATGAAACAACGATAAAATATATGTAAAAAATATACACATTCTTTTAAAATAGAGCTGTTCAATGAACCAATGTTATAATATAGATTTAATCTAATTTAATTTAATTGCAATGGAGCACACACTCCAGTGGCAATTTCCCTTCACACCCAATTTCCCCCTATCCTGCGCTCACCTACATTTGCTCTCTACAAATTTTAACTTTAAATTCTTTTAATGTTTTCGGTAAGTTATTCATCATTGGTAATTCATTCCAATCCCTGACACCCTTACCTAAAAAAGAAAATCTTCCCACACACTTGTGCCTGAAATAGAGTTCCAGCTTGTTGTCATGGTCATCTTTTCCCTTCCATGAAATACTTTTCATACCTAATGCAATATCTTTCCATGCCTCATCGCCAGTATACGCCCTGTAGATGTTGATAAAAACAAACTAGGTATCATTTCTCCCACTGTGGAAGACATTCTGAACTATGTTATTTATCATCAAGAAAAAGTCTATGCATTTTTTCAAATATGAGTTTTGGATCCTCTCAATAAGCTTCTGAGAAGAAGCAAACTGTTACTTTAAAAAGAGAAGAATGTGTCTATCTGGATAAAGGATTCATGCAAAAAATACTGGTTGAATATTTGATGGTGATTCAAATACTGTACAACCCACAGTTCTGAGAGTAAAATATGATCTGATATGTTGAATAACTGAAAGAAAAGTGTCCCATATCAGTGTATATTTTTATTGATCCTGGTTTGTGTAGTAATTTTGATTGGTAATACCTGGATTTTCTGGGAATGTCACTGTTGCAGAACAAATAAGATGTGGGAACAACTGCATTATGAGATGGCTTTTATGAAATGCTGCTTCTTCTCTAAGGTTACAAGTTCTTGCCATCAACACAAACACTTCCACCTAAATCAAGCTAATTTCTATGCACCTTCGAAAACTTCGTCCAAAGCATCTTAATGCTACCCTGAAAAGTTCCTTATGCCCTGCACTACACTTCAGAAATAATTTAGACTAATTTTTTTAAAACATTTTTACACAATTTCAGAAACTAAATGTAGCACAGGCTTGCAACCTCACTGAATTGTGCCATGATACAGAGATTCTAAGCTACTGAACTGCCATTCTGAAACTGATACTGGAACTGATGACAACAATCAAGAAGCCAAGACTTTTATAGCGCACTGATGGCACCCAACAATACCTCCAGAACTATCTTGAATGACTAAACAATTAATATTATTCAAAATTGATCTCTAAACCCTTAAAATGCTATATCTTGACTCCAAATAATTCCTAAACCTGTTAAATTCAATGAATAAATTCCTGCAAACATGTTTTGACTTTTGTATGAATAAATCTTTCCATCAACAAATCACTGTCTCATTACATCATATTACTTATTTGTTAATCTAAGCTTTCAGTTGACAAGCTGTAGCCTCCCTGACAAAGGCTGCAGCATGTCAGCTGAAAGCTGAAATTGGCAAATTTTTGGAATAATCCAGGGTTTTTTTTTTTTTTTTTTTTTTTTTTTTTTTTTTTTACAAAGACAGATGCGGGATCGTGAGAAATCAAGATTTTGATAGCTTTCAATTAATGTTGAGCTAATGGTCCCGGGAGTAAAATCGGATATGTTTAATTTTATAGTGAGGCCCAAAGGCTTGGTTACCTCTTGCAGCTGAAATATTTACTGGGATATGTACAAACAACATCATTTGATTTGGTATTGAAACTGATATTTATCTTAAACACTCCATGTTTTAGAGTCCATGTAAAACTGAAGGTCCTGTTAGAACTGCTGGAATAGTTTAGATGTCTATGACAAAGTAGGATTTAACAGCTAGTAAGAAGCTCTGTCTGTTAGGTCATTAACATCACAAGCTTTAGTTACAGCTGAGTTACAAGTCCTTCAAACCTGAGAGTCATGACCCATTGGATTCTTACTGCATTTGTGACATTCTTGAATACTTATTGACAGCAAATTAGGACAAATTGTTCAGGTAAGAAACTTAAGAAGATTTGACTGTCTCAAAACCCCATTTCAAAATGAAATAACTAAGTGAGTGAAGTTACAGGCAATAGTTAGTAATGAATAATTATTTAAAGAGTAATAAAACAATGCTTATTATTACAGACCCAATTTTAGTTAGGGCATTTTTCCTTATTATATTTAACACTCTACATTGGTACAGCATCTGTTGTACCTTTATCCCGAATAATATTTTATAAGCACATTTCAAAAGTTTTGCAGTATTTATTAAAAATGCAACTCCAAATTAACTTGGAACTCTGCGAATGTTCAAGCCTTTCTTTGATTTAAATTTCAGGAAAAAAACTAAAACAAGTTATTTAGCACCTAATTTTCTGTTAAGTAATTCCAAGATTAGAAATTCAAACAGTGCCTCAAGAACTGGCACCAAGATATTAATTTAATGTCACTCTCACTGGTATTTGTTGGGCAAGCAAAATAAATTAATTCCCTCAATTTGTTATTGATATTAGCATTGTATTACATTACAAACCTGATAAGTTAAACAATCTATGTCAATACTGCTTTTATTACAAACTGATAATTGTTTTAAATTATGGAGTAGTTAGCTTTGGAAAATATGTTTTCACAGGTGATATTGTCCCTTAATCTCAATATACTGTTATTCACTGAGTTGCAGTCATTATATGGATGCTTAATTTTGTTACTGTTGACTCAGTACCAAATACTGATCAACATAAAAATTGAGAACATATTTTATGCTGGAATTTAATATCCTGCCAAGAGCAGAGTTTCATTAAGGCTACTCTATCCAAAATAAATGGAGTGAATATTACCATGTGTATGAGTACCAATGAGCTAATGCATTTTGAGTTGTTCTCTTCATAAACTATTAATTTGAAGTATAGATTAGAGGCTATACCATAATTTAATTGGATTTTCTTATTGAAAACCATCTATATACTGCTTACATATTATTTGGGGCAATTTGAACTCTCAATGTACCATTTGTTGATGCTCTAACTCACTAAGTCTAAATTTTGGGTATACTGTGATGTAATATAGCATAATAAACCTGACTAATGAAGTAACTGAGACATCTTATCAAAACTGATAATTTGCGAGTTTTGTCATGTTTCACTAGTTCAATAAGTACTTTTAAAAGGTCAGTTAAGCAGTAGGAACTTATTTTTGTAGTTATTTCATGCCTTAATTATATTAAATATATACCAGTAAGTGAGTTTTTTTAGTATCTTATTATTGTTTAACAATTTAACTTTAATCCTATGTTCTTACTTTAGCCAGTTCATTTCACTCCTCAGTCTATAGGAAGCCACTTTCTTAACCATATCCATGTGTTCTGGAGGAACTTCAGGTTGGGAAGAAAATTTATCTATCATATCCAACCACCTGTAAAAAATAAATTTTAGTAATTATTTTTATTTTGCATATGATGCTATTTGACATTTATACAATTCAACAACAAATCAATGAACAATCTAAACACACATAAGTACACATATTTACACACAGTACAGTGGACAACGCATGGAACCGGCCACTGAGATAGGACAGGATCTCCAATTACAACCAATACAGCATGACGTCGAGTCGCTCCAACTAGGCCACCGCGTCTGGTGTAGCCAAATTTAGATCTTCGAGACTACAAGGAAAGTCACGCAGTGGGCAGTCATGCACAATGTGCGACACAGTTTGTAAGACATCACCGCAGTTACAGTACGGAGAATCTGCCCAGCCCCAGGTGTGGAGAGTTGAAGCAGTTCTTCCCGTACCACATCTAATCCTATTTACTTTACACCAAATTGACTGCGGCAAGATGAAACCTGGTAGTTTTGAGCAGGGATTGGTAATACGCACTATACCCTGTGGTGTTGATGATGGCCATTCTGCTGTTCAGCTATCTGTAATGCTGAAGGTGTTAGATGTTAGACTGACAGCAGTCTTCCAGGCAGGGCGACGTGACTTCATCCGTGTTTTGTATTCCCTAACATGGATGGGGAGAACCTCATTGTACAAAATTCTCAACCATAGTTTTAGTAGAGCATTTTTCCTTCTGATATTAGGTGGTGGTATGTTGCTGAGCACCGGCAGCCATTGAATAGGTGTAGATAAAAGTGAGCCAGTTATAATGCGCATTGTCTGTCGAATCTGAACGTCCACCAACTGGGTGTGAGAGCTATTAAGCCATATGCTGGAGCAGTATTCAGCTGTGGAGTAAACTAATGCTTAGGCTGTTGTTCTTAGTGTACTTGCATCAGCTCCCCATGAAGTTTCTGCCAGATGTTGAAGTAAGTGGTTCCGGCTTTTAAGCTTGGCAGCTGTATTCTCAAGGTGCCTTTCGTAGGTTAGGGACCTATTTAATGTCACATCCAGGTATTTTGGGGTATTGTTATACTTCAGCATCTGGTCTCTGAACAATATATTTGGCTGGTAGTTTATAAATTTTAGTTAACTCTAGTTATAAATTATATAGCTTATCAATTATGTATGATAGATGTTATTCAAACGTTTAATGATTTCCAACATATAATACTGTAATATTATATACTGATAACAATAAAATTTAGAACAGTGTTAAGAAGCAGAGATGCATTTTTTATTAACCGACTTCAAAAAAGGAGGAGGTTCTCAATTCGTCTGAATTTTTTTTTTTTTTGGATGTATGTTCAGCGATATCTTCGCCAATTTTGAACCGATTTAAATGAAATTTTTATAGTGGATAGGGTATACCTCCAAAGTGGTCCCATATGAATTTAATCGAGAAACCACCCCTTCTACCCCTTTAAACCCCTTAACTTTTATACAAACCCACACTTTTTATCCGATTTTGATGGAACTTTGGGAATGTATAGTAAAAAATAAACAGAAAAATACTGTCAACTTTTGGTTTTAAAAAACCGAACCCCTCTCCCCCTATCCACCCCTTAATTTTTGCCAATGTTCTTTATACAAAACTAAAGTCGACACTATTTAACTGATCTCCATTAAATTTGGCATATACATGTAATTTTTCATGTAAAAGGTTTCTGACCCAAAAAATAAAAAAAAAACACCCCTCTCTCCTTTTACACCCCTTAATTTTTATACAAACCCACATTTTTTATCCGATTTCAATGGAACTTTGGAAATGAATAGTCAAAAATAAAGAGAAAAATGTTGTCAACATTTGGTTTGAAAAAACTGAACCCCTCTCACCCTGTCCACCCCTTAATTTTTTGCCAATGTTCTTTATACAAAACTATAGTCGACATCATTTAACTGATCTCCATTAAAGTTGACATATACATGTAATATTTCATGGAGAAGGTTTCTGACCAAAAAATTAAAAAAAGTCACCCCATCTCCCCCTTCACACCCCTTAATTTTATAGAAACCTATATTTCATATCTGATTTTGATTGAACTTTGCCAATGTATACTTTCAAACAAACAGAAAAATCTTGTCAACATTTGGTCTGCCAAAGCTCAACCCCTCTCCCACCTACCAACCCCTTAATTTCTGTCAATGTTTTTTGTATAAAAAGCTACAGTCGCAACCATTTTACCTATTAAAATGAAAGTTGGCGCTTATATGTATTTTTTCACGAGGATGGTTTTAGACCAAAAAAAAAACACCCCCCACTCCCCATTAAACCGTTTTATTTTTATACAAACCCACAGTTTTTATCCAGTTTAGATAGAACTTAGCAAACTTTTACTGTAAAACAAAGAGAAAAATAATGTCAGCTTTTGGTTTGCAAAAACTGAACACCTTCACCCATTTCCGCCCCTTGACTTTTGTCAATTTTCTTTTGAAAAGCTACAGTTGACACCATTTGACCGATCTTTATGAAAGTTGGCACATTTATGTATTTTTTTATGGAGAAGATTTCTGACCAAAAAATAAAAAAAACTACCGTAGCTCCCCTTGTACATCCCTTAATGTTTGTACAAACCAACATTTTAATTCGATTTCGGTGGAACTTTGCATGTGTATACTTTCAAGCAAATAGAAAAAGAATTATACTACTCACATTACTTTGACAAAAACACAAACCCTATTCCCATTTCTACCCCTTTAATTACTGTCAATGTTCATTATGTAAAGCTACCGTTTCTATCTGATTTTGAAGGAAGTATGCACATGTATACTTCAAAACAAACAGAAAAATACTGTCTGCATTTGGTTTAGAGAAGCCAAACCTCTCTTCCCCTTTCCACCCCTTTAATCTACACAAAGCACAGTTTCTATCTGATTCTGAAGAAAATTTGCACACGTATACTTTAAAAAATACATAACAATTGTGTTTAAATTAGGTTGCAGAAGCCCAACCCCTCTTCCGTTCTACCCCCACCCCTGCTAATTTCCAATGTTCTTTATAGATACCTACCGTTTTTATCAGATTTCGATGGAACACTTCAAATGTATACTTAAGAACAAAGAGAAACATTCTGTTTACAAAACCCAACCGCTCACTCCCTTACCCCATTTAATTTTTGTAAATGTTCTTTACACAAAGCTACAGTTTTTATCTGGTTTCGATGGAACTTTGCACATTTATACTTTAAAACAAAGAGAAAACTGCTGTCCACACTACCTTAACAAAAACCAAACTATTCACCTCCACACCCCTTAATTATTTTTTTATACACACCTAAAAATTTTATATGATATCAATAGAAATTTACAAACGTTTACTTTAAATCAATCAGAAAAGACAGTCTACATTTGGTATACAAAAGCCCAATCCCTCTTCTCCTTTACCCCCATCGTTTATAATTTCCAATGTACTTTACAAAATCCACAGTTTTAAGTATTGTCAAAATCAGTTAAGCTATTTTTAAGTCATTGCAGAATATTTATAAAATGTATGTGTCCTAATGTCTCAACATGTACTTCAGATTTCAACTTGGACCCCGAGCTTTTACTTTGTGAAAACCAATTAAATATCTATATTTTCTGTGTGATGCCGGAACGAACAGATATATTCCAGAGTCAGAATTGTGTATGTGGTATGTATTAATGTCTAGATGTTATATGTTTCGATTATCGAGCAGCACTTTTAACAGATGTTATGATTAGATTGAAACACAGCCTGGACCAAAATGTAAACTGCACCAATTCACCCCATTTTGAAAGTTGTTGCAAAGACAGATTTTTTTTAAAGCATTACTTTAACCACTGAGTTACCAGGAAGTTAGCAAAATGAAAACTGCTGCGGCATATTTAAATACAAATTAACTATAATACCACTAAAAATTTAAAAATAAAATAATTGTTTAAAAAACATAAAAACCGCCTTCAAAAAAAGACACCAAAAATTTTAAAATAACTTTATACCTTGCTTAGAAGAAAGTAAATCTAAATTGACAATATTTTACATTACTGTTATTGAAATTTTTACATTAATTAGTTATTTTTGGAGTCGGTGCCAGCCAAAACAAGAAAAACAAAAAGATAAAAACAATAATAAATAACAATAATACATTAAAAAAATCATGTTACTACTTACCTACAATTAATTCTAGAAATTTTTTTCAACAAAACTGAATCATATAGATGATACACCGATGTTATACTAACTATAAAGTGTTTACTGCATGATGCAGCCTACCAACGGACACTATAGTGCCAGAGATATGCCTGGATGACCAACGAGGCCAAGCCACAGATAACATACCGTTAATTTGTTTCCCTAAGCTGTCTCCCGCAGTAAAGCTCTCTTCCTGACGACATGCTGTAAAATATTTGGAATTTTTGTTCGTACTCTCGGTTCGCCTTGAACACCAAATGAAGTTCAGTAATTCGATCTGAGCCATCTGACAGCTGGCACCGACTCCAAAAATAACTAATTAATGTAAAAATTTCAATAACAGTAATGTAAAATATTGTCAATTTAGATTTACTTTCTTCTAAGCAAGGTATAAAGTTATTTTAAAATTTTGGTGTCGTTTTTTTGAAGGTGGTTTTTATGTTTTTTAAACAATTTTTTATTTTTAAGTATTGGTATGGCATAAAAAAAATCTAATTTTACTGTAAAAAATAAATTTTGAACACACTTCTGTTCAATTTAAATCATTAATGATGTCAAACATAAAATACTGTACTCATGTACATTGATAGTAGCAAAGTTTGGAACTGTACTAGGAAGTAAAGATTCATTTTTTATTTCCAGATGACAGTAAAATGGTAAATTTTTTCCATAGTGTCACAAATAAATTATTGTTATATTTTGCACATTTTGAACACATTTGTGTGAAATGGAATTTGTGTTCAGCTCTTTTATTTGTCCTGGAACACACACATTTAAATTTCAATATGTTTGCCCATTTCCTGAAAAGCTCACTAGGCCTTTCCAATACTTTATAGTATACAGAGTTCAAGATGGTGACAGTTTTAGTATTAAATTTGTTATTTCTTCAGTTCTGCTATGACATATAGATGAAATATCAAATAAATAAATGATAAAAAGAAGTATCATGAAGATGCTTCAAAAATATAATTTTGTATATATTCACAAATCCTTGAAGAGAACTAACACTTGGACATGTAGAATGATCTATAATTCTTACAACCATCATGTTACTCCATTATCAACTGTCAACAGCTATCTTTAAATCTTATAAATTATGCAAAAAGTCATGATATCAACATTAATTTGCTTCTGTCTCATTATAGCCACTGTGGATTACACAGACACCAGCTATTTATTGCACAGGTAGCTAGAGTAAATCAAGAAGAAAAGCAATATGGGAGGGGGTTATTGAAGACCCTCCACTGTTAAAACTAAATTTGTTACATATGGAGCATTAGAGAGGCATGTTTGTATTACCATTTGTCTGCCAAACATATAAATTGTGTTCTGTATGATAAGTGTATATTTGCTGGTGAAATGTTTAGTTATAATAATAATAACTCCGTGTGTTCGTAATGACCTGGTGACAGGGTTTGTATTGGTTGCGCATTCTGCCCCTATCATAGCCGGGTAAACCTACTGGGTACAGGGGACCTTCAGTTTAATGTAGAATCCGAACCAGGGAACCATTCTAGCATACTTCACATTACACAACAAGCTGTGCCAGAGGTGAAGGTCAGGTTAAGGGAATATGAAAATCCCACCGAGCCAGGGATTCAAACCGGGGACCTTTCACTCCCAAGTCAGACACCTTAACCACTGAGCCACCAGAGTGCTGTGTTTAGTTTATGAGGTGGAGATTGAGGACTGTCCCTTTATCTGCCTAAGTGATTGTGCGAAAGCACCAAAAAACAACAATCAGGACAGCTAGTATGCTCAAAACTTGTCCTATTGAACCTCCCCTATCCAGTGTGGTGATGTCTTAATGTGCACAGCCACACTGTATATAGAGTAAATATACATGTTACTCTATATTTGATTCAATACTTCTGAAAAATAATAATATGAAATAATGTTCACCATTTTTAGTTTTGTATTTTAACCCTTTGACTGCTGTAGACACATTAACGTGCGGGGATTCTACTGCGCCCAGGTGCTCCAGACATGTTAATGCGTGACCTTGCTCCTTCCCTCAGTTGCTCTGGACGTTTATACAGGCGCCGCCTTGCCGCCCTGTCTGTGCTCTGCATGCATTAAGACGTCCGACCGCTAGGGTCCCTTTGTGCTCTGGACGCGTTAACGCGCAAGCCACTTAGCGACCAGGTCAGGTAGCCGTATTTCCATCCCAGTTGTTTAATTGCTTTCCAACATATGGCCTGTGAGTGTCTGCAGTTGCGATCTTATTTGAGTTGCTATTTTCATTGCAGTTTTACCTGAGAAAATGGGTCGCCATCGTGCTTGTACATTGGAAGAAATCATTGAGATTCTTACTAGAAACGACAGTGAGAATGATCTCTTTGTTATGGATGATAGTGAAGACCCTTCAATAGGATCTCAAAGTAATAGTCCTAAGCCTTGTACATCTGCCAGTGGAATACAACCATCTATCTCCACAAGAGGTAAACATTTTCAGTATCTGAAGCTTCATATAGCAAGAGCTAAATGTGCGGAAAAAGAGGACGTTCTAGTGACAACTTTGAGTGAAAGAAAAGATATTCTCGTCCTTTTTTACATGTGATAGACGATTCAGCTGCAGGACACAATATGGATTATGTCAAAATTCCCGCATTCTTTCATTTTTCGGAATATTTTTAACAGAAGATCTTATGAAATATATTGCTGAAGGAACCTATAGATTTTATTTATACACCAAGATAAATACAACAGAATCAATTCACTCTAGATTTTCAAGGTGGAAGGTTTACTGGGAGACATTTTCGAAATATTATTCACATTAAAATTCAAAGGAGAGCACGCCAGCGCGTAGATGCGCTGGATGTTCGGAACAGAAAGTGCGTCGAGAAATCAGGTACAAACACAGAACATGCAATTTACAGTAATACTGTGTGTTATGCCATGTTTGGAGGCTTGTTACACAAAAATTATTAACGATGGGTAAATACACTGTAACAATTACATTACATTTATACGCCTCTAAAACTAAGTGAAATACAAAAAATTGATTTTTTTTTTTTTTTAACTTTGCCAGTGATGGTCTAAAGCCCAGAACCAAAAGAAGGATGGAAAATATATGCAGAGTTTGTGAAAGGTATTCAAACACTTAACTTGGAAATTTTCTCCTGATAAATTACTGCGCTAACAAACAAAAATACCAAACACATTTCAGTTTCTGTAATATCTATTTAGCATATGAAGTACCTGTATGTATGTCTACACGGACATTCACTTTTAGACGAGCTTTAAATTGAAAAAACTTAGATTTCAGAGTAACTGCATTTATTTTGTATCTGGTGTTTCAAAACGCAAAGCGAAAACGGAAAGCCGTCAAACACAACGCCTCATAAATATTCAGCACAGAGCAGTCCTGGCCACGTGTTGTACTCAGTAGGGCAGGTATCGGCCGATCGTGGCCACTCAGCGCAGGTAGTCGGCTTAGAGGATAACAAAGGAGCACGCAGCAAGGACTCTGCCGGGCAATACCTAGCAGTTAAACGGTTAAATGTTTGCTGCGCTAATGTTCACTATTCAGTGCATATACGAGTTCAGACATTATTGAATGACTTTCCACCAAGTCTATATCAGTTATCGTTTTTATACAACTCTCTCCCCTTCTTCCATAGAAAAGTACTTGAACTTGGGAATAGTGCTGGGGTAATTGTAATGCATTCATTAAATACAGAGTAAATTCAATGACCTTATGACACGGTGACAAAAATTTGGGCACAGTAACTAGTTGGGCACTGCAGCATGGAATGAAGATAAATCTCAAATCTCAGGAAGAGTCAGCGTGTTAGGAACGTAGATATAAAACTAAAGGTTTTGTATTAATACTTGGAGCTATGAGAAAGTTTAAATATTTTGCTGCCTTGTTTGTAGTCTTGTGTAGTTTGCGAACGAACTAGTTCGGAAGAGTGCTCCCAAAGGCGAACTACACGAACTAGTTCCCAGATCTCTCACTCCTTAGTTTGTTCGATTCTTTCCGGAAGACCGACTTTTGTTTTAGTTTATTATCTAAAAGGAAACAGTTCCCTGTAGACACATTTCACTGAACAGACAGATATAAAAAGGAAAGAAAAAAAAACTGTTCAACATTAATAATTATTACAGTAGTCAAAAACGGACATTTAACATGGAATGTGAAAAAAAAAAACACACTTTGATCCCATTAACAATTAAAAGACAACCATCGATAACCACAACTACCATAACAAAGAAGAGAGTGTGTGCAGTAGCGCTAGCAAAGCGAGCGAACAAGTTGTCTTTCTGGAATTCCAGAGGGGAGCGACCTAGTTTGCTGAGGAGCAGCGAACTAAACAGAGCGCTACTGGTTGCTAACTAAACTGAGCGCTACCGGTCATGAACTAGCACCACTCACCGCTAGGGATACGGTTGATGGTAGTACTATTTTCGAATAACCTATAAAAATATAGTACACTTCAAAAATATAATATTTACCAAAGAGAAGAAAAGGACAAAAGGTATGTTTTTTACTATTTTATTTTTAAGCTATATTTTTTGTACTTCTTGCCTGTTTAAGAATTTTTTGTCTACAGTAAAACTGTCATATGCTTTATCGCTTTCAGTTGCTAAATTAATGTCGATCAAAAGTTCATTTTTTATTAATGAAATACTGCTCTTACATTTACCTAGATTTTGTGTAATATTGTTATTTCAGAGTAAAGTTCGTTCACTTTAATACTTATTTTTCCTCATAAATTTAGAACCTCTAATATTGTCTTATAGTCATCAAATGAAACCTCGTGTTTTGAATTTAATTTAATATTATCACTTTCTGTGAAGAATTTGGCTTCTAAGGACTTTTTCTTGTTTTCTTAACCAAAGAAACAGTCTCTTTTACATTTTTCTGTCATTGATTTTAAAGTTGTCAGAATATAATATTTATCTTATGTTAATACCTTCCAGTTTTTGACAGCTTTGTGAAAGTTATGTAAAGAAACGGCTCCCGAAATTCAAAAAGACTTTAACTTTATCAGTTTCATTCGTCGCCAAAATATTTTTAATTTGTGTTAGATTATCCTCCACTACACTAATAAAACAATTGCTCAATTACTTCAAATTCACTGGAAATTGATGCACTTTCATTATTGCTACCACTTTCCGTAACTAATTTAATTTAATTAAATTACAAAAGAAAGAACAGCTTCCAAGTGATAATGATTAACAAAACAAAAACGAAGCAAAGACAGATGCACAAGCAAACATGCCTTTCTTCAGCACTGATTGTGGCATAAACGGTATTTGAGTGAGGGAACTGAAGTGTATATACAGGGTGATTAAAAATGATTGTCGGGGTTTCAAAAAATTCCTACACTTAGCACAATTGAAATACGAATTTGAATCTTATTTTGATGTGTAAAGAAACTCATGAAGTTTTTTTACATCCATTACAAATGTTCGATATGTGCGCCCTGTGTCATTCTGCACCCATCTATGCAATAGTCCATTTTATCCCACACGCAACGCAGCATGTCATCAGAAATGTTTAGAAAGGAGGCCCTGATCTGTTCTCTCAGTTGCGGGATAGTCGCAGGTAGAGGAGGAAGATAAACTTGATCCTTGACGTATCACCACAGAAAAAAATCACATGTGGTTAAATCTGGTGAACGAGGTGGCCAAGCCATGAGCATTTGGTCACTGTCGGCTCCGTGTCCTATCCATCGCTGCGGCAATTGTTCATTGAGAAATGTTCTGACCTCCCAATGGAAATGAGGTGGAGAACCATCTTGTTGGAATATGAAATCATCCACCTCTTTCAGCTGAGGCAACAACCACTCAGAGATCATATCGAGGTAAGTTAGTCCTGTTACTGTCTGATCATTGAAGAAGAACGGGCCGTACACTTTCGCCTTGGAAACAGCAGCGAACACACACACTTTGGAGAATCATGCTGGTGTTCAATAAAAGCACTGGGATTTTGTGTCCCTCAAATCCGCACATTATGCTTGTTAACTTTCCTGCACAAGTGATAGTTCGCTTCATCACTAAAGATGAGTTTTTACAAAACCCATCTTCTTCCATTTTTTCTAGCATAATGTTGCAAAACGTGAGACGTTTGCGATGGTCGTCAGGTGTTAAAGCTTGAAGCAGACCTAGGCAATAGGCTTTAATTTTTAGGCATTTTACAAATGTGCCAAACTGTGGTTTGCAGAATGTTCAGTTCTCTTCTGCCTCTTCTTGTTGATTTCCGCAGGCTACGTTGATAAGCTTCTCTGACGTGGTTCACATCGACTTCCAACACAGAAGGACGCCCACTGCTTTTCCCTTTGCATAAACAGCCCTTCTCTACGAACTGCACATACCACCTCCGAATAGAATTGTCTGAAGGTGCATCCTTCATAATTTTTTTTCAAAAGTGCCGTTGGACAACGGTAACTGCGTGACACGTGAAAATCTAGAGTGCAAAAAGCCTTCTCTATAGCGTTAGCTGCCATATTGCAAACACTGACATCTGGCGGAACAAAACGTATCTACAAGATTATTGGCTGCTACAAAACAAAACTTTGAGACTTTGTCTATTCATCCATGTAAAGATAATACTTGTATGTTTAGTACACAGGCGGTAAATGTTTTTCCTGATGGTTACAGAGTGTACCGCAGAGATACAGGAGCAACTGGTGGAGGTGTTTTCATACTAGTTAAAAAAAACTACCAATAGTTCACTGGCGTTTATTGATCAAGACCATGAGTTAGTTTGGACAGTTTTCTTGGGTAATAAAAAAGAAAAAATCAGAGTGTTGTTTGCTTACTGCAATGGAAAAATGACAGATGAAGATGAAGCACTTGGGGAGAACTTAAAATCATACTCAGATTTGAGAGGTGAGAATAGAATTATCATTATTAAAGGGGATTTAAATTTACCAGGTGTAAACTGGGAAGGAAATAAGATTAATAACACATGGGAACAAAGATTTGCAAATATCTTAATAAGGGAAGGAGGATTTACACAAGTAGTAGAGCAACACACTTGGGGACAAAATATTTTGAATATATTCCTAATAAAGCCCAATGATAACCTTGTGGGGTGTCAAGTAACAAAAGGAATAAGTGATCATGAAGCAGTTCTGATGGATATTAGAGGATTCAGTAAGCAAGTTAATGGAAGGATTGATATGCAGTCATGTCAGAAATATATGTGAGGAACATAAGTGGTTTACAAGTAGGCAACATGGGTTCAGCCAAGGATATTCATGCGAATCTCAGTTGGTGGGATATATGCAAGATATTTCATATGATATGGACAAGGGAGGCTAAATTGACAGTGTTGCACTAGATCTGCCAAAGGCGTTTGACAGAGTGAGCCATAAAATAGTACTAAATAAGGTAAAAACTATTGGAGTGGATGAGAAAATAATTTGCTGGGTAGAAGAATTTTTAAAAGGTAGAAAACAGAAAGTTAGGGTAGGAAATGCGGTATCAAAAGAAGTGGAAGTAAAAATGGGAGTGCAGCAGTGTAGCTTATTGGGACCATTGCTATTCATTATTCTAATGAATAATTGTGTTGATTGTTTACTATCTGAAATTAGATTGTTTGCAAATGACAATGCTATATAAAAGGATTAAAACGATAGAGGACTGTAAACAGTTGCGGGTGATCTGGACAGGATATCCAGTTGGGTTGGTAAACATTGGATGAAGATAAATGCAAATAAGAGTCAGCTTATTAGATACACAAACAAAAAACAAAGGTTGATTACGAATATAAGTTGGGGAAAGAGTTGCTTGCTGAAGACCTGAAATGTAAATATCTTGGCATTACATTCTATAACAAGCTTAACTGGGCAGGACACATTGCACAGGTGGTAGGAAAAGGTTTCAAAATTCTGCACTTGTTGGAGAGAGTGATGAGGGGATGCACAAGAGAAGTAAAGGAATTGGGTTACAAAATTTTGGTCAGACCATTGCTCGAATATGGTAGTGTAGTATGGGACCCACATTTTGCGTATCAAATACAGGAATTAGAGAGGGTGCAAAAAAGGGCTGCATTATTTGTTTCTGGAAATGAAATCAGTGACAGATATGATAAAGGAGCTGGAATGGAATTCATTGCAAGATAGGAGGAGGATGAGGTAGGTCATTGGAGTGTACAGGGCGTACACAGGCGATGAGGCATGGAAGGATATTCGTGTAGGTATGAAAAGTAGTGCATGGAAGGGAAAAGATGACCATGACCACAAGCTGGCATTTTATTTCAGGCACAAGGGTGTGGGAAGATTCTCTTTTTAGGTAAGGGTGTCAGGGATTGGAATGAGTTACCAAGGGAAATGATGCATAAGAAATATAGGTGGATGCGGTATAGGGGGAGAATGGGTGTGTAGGGAAATTGCCATTGGTGCGTGTGTTCCATTGCAATTAAACTGAATTAAATTAAATTAAACAATAATTCAAAAGAAAATCCAATGAACAATTCTGTAAGTGTAATAAGAATTAAAAATCTGTACAAATCCATAGAATTCAAAGAACTATTACCTGCCTGTAGTCTGCCAGAGCCATGTAGGTTCCTTGTTGATAGGCACATTCATCATGTGTATCTGAGCCATTTTCTCTGCAATCACACAACTCAGAACTGGATCACTTAGCTCACGAGTCAACAGCGGCCGGGCCTATATTCACAAACACCAGTTCTTAGCCAATCTTACTTCCACAGAAAATCATGTTTCTGGTGATATTTTTACCATTTTTACTAAATAATTTTGACTGAATAAGTTACAAGTTATTTTTGTAATCTTATTATAGTGAATATAATCAGTTTTAAAATCTATTATTTATTTAGTTACTTTTTGTAACAATTAGGAATGGAAGCTAGTATAAAATTAAAATTTATATTTAATTAAATATTTAATACCATTTTTTGTTTCCGTGTCAAAATATAGATGATAAATTTAAATCTCAGCCTCATTACCCAAAACAACAAGAAATTAAATTAGTGTATCATAACTGATTCTACACAATATAAGAGTAAAATAAATATAATGGGTATTCTGATTATGGAAGCATAGAGTAGCGATAAGATGTATGCTATAATGGGATACTCTGGACCAACACACTAGCATCAATAAAATGAAAACTGCTTCTTGTGGTAAATGAGATAACTCATCACCAAACAGTACTTGGTTATTAGACTGAAGTATGTTTCCCAAAGCCCTATTAGGACTCATCTATTAACCAGCAACCAGCTGAAAGGAGGATATAGTGTCTTTATCCAAAAGTATACACGAACTTTTATTTTGAGGGAAACCTCTTATGCCTAGTAACTGTTGCCTCCACTAACAATTTTCCTTGTAATCATGTCAGAACAACCCATATCTATCATTTGGATATGCCACCATTCATTGTATTACCACCTTTTTTTTACAAATTTAATAAATTCTTATTTTTTATTTTTTTAAAATTGTTGTCACTAAAGTTTATGAGATGGTTGAGGAGCTTCTTAAATTAAATATTCAATTTCTGAATACTACAAACATTTACAGCATTAGCAGAGATTCTGCCAGCCTATCACAATAGCATTTACAGAAGTAGTTAAGATGTTCATCTGAACCGTTTTCCATTCGGTTCAAAGTTTTCATGCTGTAATTGTTAAGTTCCTGCTTTATTCAACATAATTTTGGTTTTAGATGAAAGCTGCAGATCTGGATTGAAACAGTGAGGGACCTAAACTCAATGTAAACAAGAGTACCTTGGTTTGCTTTACTTTGTAATAAGCAAATTAATGAGTCATTACATTTGTTTTGTGAATAACAGATTTTAAGTGCAACACAAAATCAGAATTTTGGCTGCTGTGGATTGTCCCACTGTAAATAATGAGGACAGCAATCAAGGGAAGGTTTCAGATGCTTAAACTCTTCACAATAGTGGCTGGATGTGCCCATTCATTCAAGTGTCATCGATGCTGAAAGGACAACAGGTGGATGTAGGCTGGTTGGCCATTGTTCTAAGTAGGGTCAGTGACTAGAAAATATGGAGGGAGCGACAGACACCAAGTTTTGGAGCGTATACCAAAGATTTGTGAAAATGAACTGGGTGGAAGTTTAACTTCAGCCAATGAAACATTTTTTTCTCTCTGTTTTCTGGCTTCTGTGGGACCTGGAAAAAAGTCTACGAGGCAGTCCAGCAGTTGCTGAAATGGTGGCAGGTTGAGGCTGCAGACACTGGCGCTGTAACAAAGTGATGAGTGGTGGTCGTAGTAAGTGCTTTAGCCATAACTCCAAAGTGCTTGGAGCTTTTCGTCCATGTTGCCGACTGATACCTTGTGTCATTGTATCAATGTAAAGTGTTGAAAGTTAGAGTGTTTGATGTGTGTTCCTGATGCATACAGTGCATCTATATGTCATTGGAGCACATAAATAGTGCAATGACCTAACTTGTCTATAGTGTGAGGAGGCATTGTGGACCAGTGGTGAAGTGAATGCCACATCCAATGGTAATATACAAAATACATGTTTCCATTGCATTCCATTGCTTCATTTCCATCTAACTGAACATGCTCTAACAGGTCACCCTGGATAGATAAGAACTATTCTCAGTAGCTTTACCCTTTGTTTTTATGATAGTAAATCTGTGCTTGGCTGAGTGGCACCCGCCTTTTTTGGTTTGCACAGTTTATGTATCTCTTTTGATAAGAGTTTGTGTTTTGATTTTGATTCATAATTTTTCATAAGCAAGGATCAATAAATGTTCAATAGGCTATTTGGCAGCATTGAAAATATATTAAAAATTGTAGTAATTCACGTAGATTAATGCTTAAGGAAGCTATTTTTGTTAAATTTGCAAAGAAAGGTGATTTGTTTTAATAATAATAAAAAAGCGAAATAAAATCAGATTTTTCTTTCCTCTTGTCACATGACAGAACATGCTCTGGGATTGGTGATCGCTTTAGTGACGTCACCTGCCTGTAGCCCTGCGGCTGCATATGGATCGTTTCCTGCTATTCATGTTTCAACTATTTCTTGCTGGTTATCTCTTGTTACTAATGAGATCTGTGTTGAATATAAAATGAAGAACAATTTGTAGAAGCCTATAGCCAGGGGCGTAGTTACAATATGGCTAGGCAGTGCAGTGCACCAGGGCCCTCACACTCAGGGGCCTCCAAGCTCTGCTCAGGGGGCACCTACAAGCAACTTGGCAGAGCTAAAAAAAAAAAGTCATCCATCTGGCCTGAGTGCCCAAAATAATTTTATTTTGCACCGGGGCCCTTGTTGACCTAGCTACACCACTGCCTACAGTGGAAAAATACCAAAAATTATTTGTCGGGCTAGCTATAGAAATAACCCCTGATTTTTATTCTACCGAGCTTGAAAATGTGATAAATTCAATTTGGGAATCACTAATATTTAAACTGGACGTTAGAGATTAACAGAAATCCATCATAAGAATGACAAAATTTTAGATTAAGTTGGTTGTTTTAGGAGATATTTACGAGAGAAATGCAAGAGTAGTATAAGGTAAGCACAACAGTTAAATAACTAAATGTTGTGGACAATTTTTCTTAACTGCAAATAAATAATTATAGAAAAAAAAATCCAATGAAACTGAATATATTGTTTATTTATTTACCAATCACATTCACTTCACCGCACTTAGAAACTCAGACGTTTAAGTGTTCACTATTAACGAGAAGATAAGTAACGATGCCATGGTGTCCAGGTAGCTGCATGGTTAAAGAGTGCTATAGGAATTTTAAGATCCAATGTTCAAACCTTGATTAGATTATTTTTTTTTCTGTTTGCTGTTTGTTGCTATACAGAATCATATTTTGATTCAAAGAGGTCACAAAACGTCATGCAAATGCTTGAAACATAAATTGCTGTCATACAAGAAAACTTTTGTAAAAAGATAATCTCCCGCTTTTAATTTTGAAACATACCAGAGATACGTTATCATTGCGAAAAATCCAAGTACTCGATGGTGAATAATAGAATTTATTTTAACAATAACATTTCACACTAATCTTGCAACAGTTCCGGAATGCTTTGAATACCTTTTGTTGAAATTTTTACATGACGATTCAACTGCATGTTGCCTTTCTGACATATATGCATCTATTTAAGCGGTATTTACTTTTAATTCACAAGTAATTTTCAGTTTTTATCAGTGTGCAAGTAACGATTAGTTTCAGTTTTGAAGTCTTTTTGGGTTATGTTTCAAATTTTTATAATACTCTTTCTACCCAAAAATTTGTGAAACATTCGGGGGGAAAAAAATAATGTTTTGGTGGATTTTAGACAAAGAATATGCGGCGCTACCAACAGCAACTAGTATCTAAAGAAAATGCTCACAAATAACAAAACATATTCCAAAGCGAGGATCGAACCTAAGAACCCTAACTTTACTGACACTTGGGTTAAATAGCATACTACAGTATCTCAAAGAAATTATTTTGCAAGTGATATTTACAGTAAATGATATGCGACTTAGTCGTAATGTCATCTGGGTTTCTACGAGCAAGTTGCGACTTTTTTTTCCTTTTTCAGCTAATGTGAGAACACTTGCGTTTATTTGGAGAGTTTTTATTGTTGTGGTTGTAGATTGATGTGCTGCACACTATTTCCAATAATTTACACACATTCAGAGAAACGAAACAGACGTTACTTATGTAGAGTGAGCTGTGCTGGCACGTGACGTCACGAGTGTTATTGGCCTGCGCCAGGCAGCAAAGTAGTGTTTTGGCGGACTTTCAAATACTCTAAATTTTAATGTTGAATTTTACATAAAATAAGCAGTTTTGTCAAAAAATAAATAGTGCCTGGTAAATAACGTGTATCAATAAACTATTTAAAAATATTTTACAAATTAGTCAAATGCCTATTGTGAAATCTGAAGATTATATTTTTCAATGTAAAAATGGAAGTTATCCCATCACAGAAAAATTAACTATTAAATAATCAATCGTTAAATCCCATAGTAAATGTTAATATTTTATATTTTTTTAAATGGTCATTTCAGCTTATTAAAGTTTATAATGCAAAATTAAACAGCCTATTGTCACCACCTGGGCAGTGGTAAAGCTGAAGAAAAAAAAAAGCAGGCTACGTGGCTAATGCGTTTTGAAGTATGCCTCCTTAACACCAATGCAGAAATTCAAAAAGTCTCAAATAAGATAATTCTGCATAGTGTTTGTCAAAAAAATAATAAAAATTTACTTTACAGTATCAAAAATTACTTTCCCTTTATTTTAATGAAATTATTTTGAAATAACATATACTTAAAATTAATCAAAGTAAGATATATCCACAAATGTGTAGTACATTTAGCTTTTTTAAAAAGACTTGAGAAATGATAGTTTTGGGAACAATTCCACATAAAACATCAACTATATGTGAGTGTAGGCTTTCCCGGTGAATAAATGACAACAAATCTTCCTGGGTTTGCAGACAGGTTTTAATAAAAAGCAATAAGCTTTCGGCAACTAGCTCAGCAGCCATCATCAGGTTACTTATGTACGGGTGATCTTGCTGTTACAAATACCAGGTGTTTATGCCTGGTAATCGTAACGGCAAGATTGACCTGATGATGGCTGCTGAGCTGGTTGCCGAAAGCTTGTCGCTTTTTAATAAAATCCGGCTGCAAACCCGAGAAGATTTATTGTCATCAACTATATGCTTTATTTTTCTTAATCTGTTTGAATTCTGGCTACAAATGAGAAACATAATTAATGTCCTGAAAAGATGAAAACTGTTCACAGATGGTGTGATACTTTTATCTCTGGAAATATTAGATAATATCGGTGTTCTTTTAAGCAGATGAATGAGGGAAGGAGTTTTATGTAGTAATTGTATGAGACATACATGAAGATGACTGACAGGCATTATAGGCTAATGACTTTCAGTACAATGCAGTTTCTGCTATTGTGCATAATCTATCAAAAATATGTTTAATTGGAAGTATATAGCCACTGAAGTCTTGAAGAGTAGCTCGCAGGATGGTGGGAAAACATTATATTTTGACAGTGTTTTATGTTTAGTGTATGGAGATGGTCATTTAGTCAAACTAAATTAAGTTTAAATCAGAATTAATGGTATTTCAGTGACAAATTTTATCCTTATTTCAAAATACTCAAGCAATTTATTTAAATCAAATCCCATTTAAAGGCATTAAGATAAGTTTTTAATCATTTTTTATCAGTTTGGTAAAGTTTTATTCATAATTTGTGAAAGTAATTAACAAGTTATTATGCAATGTATTAAAATGTTAGGCTTGCCAAGTATCTAAAATTACCCATTGTCAATCCACACGACTTCTTGAACACTCCTTTGTCAAAATATACTGTCACTTTTGGGTGCACAAGCCAATTTCTGAGAGTTTGGTGCACCAGCAGTGTGTGCTTAGTATTCTCATCATTTCATTGTTAATGTAACTCATTTTCTCACAATCTTTTATAATATATTATTTAAATTGTGATTTGTTTATACTTTGGAGTGAAATTTTGATATGCATGGGTCTACAAGTCCAATTAACTCAAGTTACTATACTCTGACTTATAATCTCTCATAACTAAGTGAACCTGCAACACTTAAATCCAGCATTCATCAAGAATCAAGTAAGCTTTGGTGGAAGCAAAAACCATACGGTGACAAAATCATCAAAAGACATCCAGATTAATGGGTAGTGAGCAGTTAACAAACTTTTGTTTGTTGCTAAGGCAAGAGCAAATACAACACTACCATTCAGATATAAGGCCATTTGTCAGTTCATAGCCCAGTATGGATACAATTACATCGGGGCTTCACCAGTGAAGATTTTGTTGGGACCATTAACTGAAAAAAAACTTGTTTTTACATTAAATCTTATATTTCCATATGTGGTTTGCTGCATTATGCTACATAACTCTCTATTTTTTGACAAGAAGCTTTGCAGGCAATATCTAAAGCTGAAATCTTTAGCAACAGTTGGTAGCTACCTGCTTCCTGTGGCAATAAGGTGATGTATGCATAAAGAATCAATTTATTACTAAAGCCTATGTTTTTAAAATGTCCAGGTTCTGCTTCTTTAAGTGAAGAATGCACTTTAAAAAAAAAAAAACAGTGTCATAAATAGAATCCCGTTATGACAGCACAGCACAGCACATGCACATTCACTTTGATATCCTTTGCTCATACACAGAAAAAAATTTGTGCATCAAGGAATTGGCTCCAGGTGAAAAAAATAACCAGACTGAGTTATAAATTATTTTAGGTGGAGCTGACTGGCCTTTAGCACCTAAATTTTCATGAAAAAGTTAGAAACATTCTCCTTATTCCTATGAGGCTCTGTCTGGGAACAAGGGCACTGGAAGCCCAGTATGAAGGGCAATGACTAACCTTGGGCTAAACTGTTGAAGTACACAACATTTAAAAAAAAAAAAAATCTATCTGCCAGCATCTTCATTATTTTCCTCAATCTCCTACTCTTCTACAATCAAAATACTTCTACAGAAAAACTTTCCTAGAATCTTCATTTTCTCACAACTAAATAAACCATCACCTTCTTTCCTTTCCTTTTTTCATGTGTATAAGCTACTATTTTTAAATCACATACCATAGGAAAACGAATGTATGGAAGACTAACTAAAAGAGACAGGAGACCATAATGAGTCACTAGGCCTAGTATTGGAAAGGAAGATGATAAGTATGCCACAACATCCTGCCATAAATCCAACTTTTATTAGACTTCTGTTTTCTCATACCATACTATCACATTGTCTTCAAATAAAATAGATGTTTTGTTTCTTAATTTTAGTGGTCTGATTTTATCCATAATAAAAATTAATAAAAAGGAAAAACATGCTTCCTAGTGTAAGATGCAAACAGTCATCTCACCTAGCAGGAGATCATTTGTTTTGATTTAATTATATTGGGGAACCTATTGTCCTTCGGCTATAGTAGCTGTTAGGGCCCTGCAAGAACTCTGAGAAATGATGGATAATGATGCTCTAGTGAAGATACAATTGAGCAAACAAGGCATTAGAGCATAAAATGAGGGATTTTGGAGAGCAAATGAAAACTGATTTTAATGCCATGGCTCTTTCACTATCTGAAACCTCCAGAATAATCTTGTATGGGAAATTAGAGCCAATGTATATGTGCTAGTGAGTACATTTATCTTGACCGACTTATAAATATGAGAGGTGATGTAAGACCAGAAGTTTTCCGTTGTATCAACCTGGGAGGGGAAGCTTTTGGTAGGCATTATATTATCCTCACATCTAATTTGTCAACAAATTTAAAGAAAATAGTTTATAATCAGCACCTTTCATCTGTGCTGGCATACAGCTGTGAGACCCAGACTCTAAATGACTTTACAGAAGGTAAATTAAGGACTGCCCAAAGAGCTATGGAAAGGTCAATACTAGGTTTAACTAGAAAAACCAAGTAAAGAGCAACCAAAATTAGGTCAGTTATGAAGGTTACAGACATCTTAGAGAAGACAGCATCCTTGATGTGACAATGAACCAGCCATACTACACAGAGAAAAGACCAGAGATGGAAAAAACCAGTGGTATAGTGGAGTCTAAGAGATCACCATAGAATAAGAGGAAGAACACCAGACCAATGGGACAAGGACATATACAGGATTGTCAGAGTCAAGTGTCAGAGGATGGCCAAAGATCATTCAATCTGAAGACGACTGCTCAAATCTTAATATTGACTTTAAGGAAACATCAGTAAACAATTGAACTGACTGATAATGATATATCAGTCAACTGATTATCCATTAGACAAGCCATCTCAGTAATTCCAATTATCTCTCAGTGACTTGATGATTACTTCTGACATAACAACAAGGCCTTACTTACTGGTATGTATTCCTCAAGACGGCCGCCAGGGAAAACTCCAAATAGTCTTGGTCCACGGTGACTCTCGGACAGTAATGTGAAGATCACAGCCTCGGTGACAAGTCCTTCAAGGGCCCTGCCAACATGTAGCTGTCCATACAGCCTTAGGAGAACTCGGCGGGGCTCAGGACCACAAGGAGGGCAATCTGCAGGTAGCTCCGCCAGGTACAGCAGGTTGCTAAGTCCACCACTGGAACAATAGAATAATTCCATCATATAGTTCATTACATTACTTTTCTCTAGCGGATTGCAGGTACAATACGAGGAGGACTGTAGAAATCTGTTAATACGGCCATTCTATTGCTGCAGAGTCTTCCTTTCAGTTAGAGCAGAGAGAGCCAAGCCATCACAAAAGCACCACTCTGAAGTGTGTTATGATTTATTTTCAGCCCAAAAAAAGTGAGTCCGAAATTACCATATGTTATTAAGAAGAATTAATAGTCCTCAGAAATCAATTCATAAGATTTCCACAAGCTGTAGTATGTATAGTCTTTTGGTAGCAAGATGTAATGTTAAGAATCTTTGACCACCATGCTGGTAACAGGGGAGAACAGTTGGCACTATATTGTCGTCATAACACATGGGCGAGTGTCAGATCTCTGTTGTATGAAGTCTACGATATAAATGCAATATGTATTGAAGCATTATGAGAAGTGCTTTTATGAGTATGCAAATGTTTATTTTCGAAGCAGGTACAGTTTTAATAAATCTAGTAAATCTTTCTTTAATTTCGATAGGAACAATAATTCCAATTTCGGAGATCTAAATTTATTTCTAATAGCATTTTAATTTAAAACTAAATGAACAGCAGCTTGCTTGTATTCGTGATGATACGGGCCTTGGGTCCATATCACACTGACTTTTCCTATAGTCTGGAAACTTAATTAAACCATCTACTTCTTCGGGAGCTGATCTGGTGACTGTCGTCACCTAACTAACCACACTAATTAAAGGAAAGATAATAATTGACCACCTTAGCCAGCCATGACAGATCTAATAGTTTTGTTATCTATCAGTTGTAAAGCCAAGTAATAACCATAAAAAATACTGTAAGGAACAGGATATGCCACTTAAGTCTACTGACATAAAAATCCACCTAAAGGTTCTCTCAGGAATATGTGAACAACAATCTCAAGCATATGAATCTGGTACATAGTATACTCACTCTTTGTAATAAACATAAGCGAACCCAAAATATCAGATATAAATATAATATATATGAGGAATATAGCTCCCTGTAGGCTTTACACATTATTTTATTTTTAGTTATCCTGCATTTAACGTTTCTAGGCATACATTGCAGTATAAAAAAAAAAGTAAAAAAAAAAAGAAGAAGTTTATTAATGTTAGATGAACCTGGGCCCTTGACAGTGGAATAAAAACTTCGAATGATATCTGGAGAGCCTGTTAACAATGCCAGTGTTGTATTTCAAAGATGTTCCTAAATATTGTGGTGTAACTTTCTTCCTGGGAATGTTTATTTTTTTGTGAAAAAAAAACACAAAAGAAAAAAAAACACAAACTAGCTCCAAAACTGACAACTTGGACGGCAACTTAAAAAAAAAAAAAATCTAGCACTATTTAACGACATGTAAACAACGATACTCTATAAGAAGGAGTAGAAAAAAATACATCTCCTTCTTCACTTGTATAGGTTCCCTTTAAATCAAAACATTACATCATTTTTAAAACAATGTTTGATTTTATGCTAACGCAACAAATATGACATGTGAAAAGTTTAAAACATCGATTTATTCATTTTACGAACGATGGCCTATGACAGACGGAGAGACTGCGGCACGATAATGGGCTCGTTTCCATCATTGAGGAAAGAAATATACAGGGTGTTACAAAAAGGTACGGCCAAACTTTCAGGAAACATTCCTCACACACAAACAAAGAAAATATGTTATGTGGACATGTGTCCGGAAACGCTTACTTTCCATGTTAGAGCTCATTTTATTACTTCTCTTCAAATCACATTAAACATGGAATGGAAACACACAGCAACAGAACGTACCAGCATGACTTCAAACACTTTGTTACAGGAAATGTTCAAAATGTCCTCCGTTAGCGAGGATACATGCATTCACCCTCAGTCGCATGGAATCCCTGATGCGCTGATCCAGCCCTGGAGAATGGCGTATTGTATCACAGCCGTCCACAATACGAGCACGAAGAGTCTCTACCTTCCTGCAATTGGGCCAACTGGCGGTGAATCGAGGAAGTACAGTACATACTAACGAAACTAAAATGAGCTCTAACATGGAAAGTAAGCGTTTCCGGACACATGTCCGCATAACATAATTTCTTTGTTTGTGTGTGAGGAATGTTTCCTGAAAGTTTGGCCATACCTTTTTGTAACACCCTGTATGGAGGAGAAGTGACGTTAAATCTGTGACGCCGGCTCTAAACTCTCGCGCATGCGCGGTGGCGGAAGCGGCGATATTGCGAACCCAAACAAATGCAAAGTTCACATCGTGTTTGATGCTGTGATTATTTCATTTTGTAACGTGTATAAATGTTTTATAATGCCATCTTGTGTTACATACGGTTGCACAAATAGGAAAGAACCTGGAATATCATTTCATAAGTAAGTTGCATTGAAATTATTGTTATTTAAGTGGGCACTTTCTTTCGTCACGTTGCAGTTTATTCTGACAATGTATGATGAAATTAAATGTGTTAAATTATGCTATGCAATCTAGGAATCTTGATGAAGCAAACGATGTTGTTACCGGAAATACAGTTTGCTATTCAAATACGCGTGTGTGGATGTGTCTACATAGTTTGATTCTGTAGCGGCAATATAATGGAGATTGTTGTTAGGTCTAAATGCAGTCTGTACCAGAATGGTTTTTTTTGTTCCATAAGGGACAAATTATTTATCTATTACTGTTAGTAATTTCATGAGTACCATGTTAGTGACAAAACGTGTATCGCGATGGAAACTACTTGCAGCTATTCCCAACTAAGCTTACGATGTATGGTAACAAGATAACTATTTTTATTCTGGTCTAGGCCGCATTTCAACTTAACCAGAAGTGGTAGTAAAAAAACTGAAATATCCATTCTGCATGTCCACCATGTAATTCATTATGGCTTTGGCAGAATTAATTTTTGGTCCAGGCCACATATCAACCCAATCCCAGTATATCCCGAAAACTAAGCAAGATATCGAAAAAATGTATTCTTTATTTTCGATTTGTCTCGTCGTGTTACATAAGAATCGATCATTAAATTTGACTTTTGCGAAATTTTTCTTCTGCATTTCTACTCAAGACACCTCACTTTTGATACAGTATACCTCGAGAACTAGGCGAGATATCGAAAATGTTTATTCTTTATTTTTTATTTGTCTCGTCTTTTTAAATAATAATCCATCATCAAATTTGACTTCGACCAATTTTTTCTTCTGAATTTCAACCAAAAACATTTCACAGTTGAGACGGAATATCTCGAAAACTAAGCAGGATATCAAAACATTTTATTCTTCATTTTTTTGTGTGTCTCATCGAGTTACATAACAATCCATCACCAGATTGCGGCGTTACGTTTATCCTAGAGCCCCTTTAAGGTTTTTGTACATATACCCCGTGTGTGTATGGGTACGGCCTAGCCCCTCCACTCCTTCTCCGCCCGGCGTCACTTCAATGCGTGGTGAAGGTCTCTTGTGTCGGCTCCATATATTTCTTTCCTCCATGGCTTCCATTCGATTATGATATAATATATATCTCCCAAGCTGGCAGGCACTCCCCCCCCCTTTTCCTTTCCTCCCTAAGGCGGCGCAAAACGGAGGTGAGGTGGGGGGGGGGGGTGCGAGGTAACTTCGCCGACAGTGAAAACCTTTATTCTGGCATCACATGATTAGCGAGTTTCTTATCAGGGCCGCGCAGTACACCTCTATCCTTGTCACATAATTTGAAAAGGAGACCTACAGATTAAAGTGAAATTCGAACCGTGAAACGTCCTAGCATTAACAAATCAAAGCTTTGCCAGAGGTCAATGGAAATTTTAAAACTCGTAAAATTACAGCTGAGACAGGGATTTGAACATGGGACTTTTTGCACCCCCATCATATACCGTAACCACCTGAATCAAGAGACAAATCTGGATGTAAATTTATTTTATTATAAACGTACTTTTTTCTATACAATTTATTTTTGTTATCCCAAAACACAAATGTACTTTTATACGATTGAATACACATTTTTCAGTTCTTCTAGATTCAGATGCTTGCAGCTTGTGATTTGGGTATGGAAGGTTCTCGGTACAAAATCCGGGTGTCGGATGCAATTTTTACAGGCCTTAAAGTCGATCTTCACCTTTGGCAGAGCTCTGATTTGTTAATGCGAACATGCAAGGACTCTACCTACATTTTACGAACATCTGATGAACCTGAAGTGAGGCTAAAAAAAGGACTCTTTTATAAAGCAATCAGTAACGCTAAAACAATATTTAGTCGTAAGTAGGTATAATTTGGGGCTATTCAGACACAATGGACCTGTCAATCATTTTCACACCTCTATTGTTCTCCCCCCTCCCACCTGTCAATCATTTTCACACCTATTGTTCTCCCCCCTCCCACCTGTCAATCATTTTCACACCTATTGTTCTCTCCCCCCTCCCACCTGTCAATCATTTTCACACCTATTGTTCTCTCCCCTCCCACTTGACTTGAGGGCCACTTGACTAACCACTTGACATGAGGGCCACTTGACTAACCACTTGACTAACCTCAGTTACACCACTATTGTCCTTGACCACGCACCCCTCTAGCCGCACCAGGTGTGACGCAGCCATTGCCAGACCACTTGAGCGAGCAACTGGACTTTCGGACAGATGTCGACATGCCGCTCCTTTTTCGAACGAGGAATTCGCGGAGGTATTTGCCAGTGCGTGCCGAGGCAAATAACAGGTACATGCCGAGGCAAATAACAGATACATGCCGAGGCAAATAACAGGTACATGCTGCGCCGGTGGGGGCGGGCGCCGCCACGTGGTTCGCCGTCGGGTTGGCCACGTTGTCTATACACACACACACACACACACACACACACACACACACACACACACACACACACACATCGCGCGGCAAGCGGCGGTTGAACCGAGGCAAGTGCCGCGGAAAGCGGCGGCTGAACCGCGGCAAGTTGCCGCGGTGCGGCAACATGCCGCGGCTGAGTCCCGCTTCAGGAGTGACGTTGCGGCCGCACGGCGCCGCGGCGCAACGAGAATATGGATGCTCAGACGGGGATTCGAACCAATGGATGCTCAGACGGGGGTTCGAACCAGAGGTAACCCCAGCTTCACCACCCCAGTAACAGCTGTCGATTTTATTGCTCTTTTGCCAAGCCATACGAGAATATGGATGCTCAGACGGGGGTTCGAACCAGAGGTAACCCCAGCTTCACCACCCTAGTAACAGCTGTCGATTTTTTGCTCTTTTTGCCAGCCCATATTCCACCTGGAGTGATTTCAGGAAAACGAGAATATGGATGCTCAGACGGGGATTCGAACCAATGGATGCTCAGACGGGGGTTCGAACCAGAGGTAACCCCAGCTTCACCACCCCAGTACCAGCTGTCGATTCTATTGCTCTTTTGCCAGTCCATATTCGCCTAGAGTGATTTTAGGAAACAACGAGAATATGGATGCTCAGACGGGGATTCGAACCAGCGATCGTTGTTTGACGGCATTCAATGGACGGGAATAAGCAATATACTTTATATTGAGCGCTTAATAAAATGCGATTTAAACCAATGAGGTTTCTTTCTTAAGTTAGGAATTAATGTCTTTAAACATACGACGAAAACACATTTCTGAAAGCTCATTAACGTAATATTAAGCACGTCATTTCTACCCCAATCACACTAAGTACGATGATAAAATTCATATAGCGTTGATTGTAAAAAACTGAACTTTCTATTTATCTAAAAAATACTTTTTAAAAAACTGCTATTTCTGATAGTTGATAACAAATTTCGTTCGCTGAGCCAGAGGCTGAACCCCCAAGGAGGGTCGAGTCTCACACAATGCTCCCTTTTGTTATCGCCCACTCGAACGCGCCTGATGCACAGACCTAAGCGCAACTTCATTTCGCGTAATATTAAGCTTTTAATTTCTACTCTTGGCATAACGCGAGAAAAAAAATGTTTATATCATGATAATTCTATGAAAATAACCTTTCCAATTAAACTATAATATTTTTTAAAAAACTTGTACTTCTGATAGTTGATCTTAAATTTGGGGCTCTGAGCCACGCTTTGTATTGCTGGGGGGTGAGGTTTCTATAGCGTATTGTATGTACCGTTGCTGCGGGGCGTTAATTGTGCGCGCTAAGAGTGGCTGTTTAGAAAATTAAACTCCGCAAACAACACAGTAGCGTTCACGCAGCGTCGTTGATGGTTGTACGTAGAGCTTGAATCGAAAATTTACTGCCGCTGCTGCATTGTAATAAATTATTTAGGTGGAATATACCGATTCCACTAGGATCATCCTGTACTAAGAAATGTTCCCAGGACGGCTGCAGAGGTGTTTCCTAGCGACCAAGACTTACTAACTGCGATAAGTTCGGCGAAAGACGTTTGTGACGGCGAGTATTTTGGACAAAGTTTTGTGCATATTCTTACGACTCAGACCGAGCGTGGTGGGTGAGCGGTTAACTCTCTGGCCTCACATTCGGGAGGACGCGGGTTCGAATCCCCGTCCAGGCATCCATCGCGCGCTAGTGATAACAAACAAGTATCTGTGCATGCGAAGTAAATAAATATGGAGTCACGTTTATAGTGCGATACACTGAATGTCAATTGTGGATAGGAACGGAGCTCAGTTTCCTTATTTCACCTGTATAATGTTGTGGAAAAGCCTTGTAAAATCGAAGGGTGTTACCTGTATGCCTCTTCAGTCGTCTCTCATCGTGAACTTTACAGGCGACAGAGGATTGAACGAAGGAACGGGGGGGAATTCGACTATGGTCCTTTGTGGGAACCATCCCGGCATTCACCTCAAGCGGTTGCGGAAAAACCTTGTAAAATCGAAACTTGGTTGACCGGACGAAACCGCGTCGTCCTAGGTTCCAGACCAGTACAACCTGCATCAACCCAATTGTGGATAGGAACAGAGCTCCGTTACCTTATTTCACATGTCTAATGTTGCTGGCTGCAACGTTGTATGACAGATCAATTTTGATACGGAGGTGGGTAAAGAACGTGCTTGAAGTGTGTAACTTATATGTAAGCAGCCAGGTTAGTATGGATATCACCCGAAAAATTAATGCTATGGAAAAAGCCTTTTTTTCTGGCTTCACCTCGTTGACGTCAAAATCGTTAGAAGTGGGAAAGGACCGGGGAGCAAGTAACTGGAAGAAATTCGGCAGTGACCTTTTGAACAAACCAAGGCGAAAATTCAGATGTGGGTGCCCGGACAAGGATTCGAAACCGCATCTTCCCGAATGCGAATCTCATGTGTATTAGCGTCAGACCACGAACTAAGGGATCACCATCGTAAGTGGATAAATTATTAGCGTACCAGTATGGCTTTACACCTCGCCAACATCGATATCATTAGAGGCGGGATAGGATTGATGCAGGGAACGGTCACCTGGAGTGATTTGGGGAAACCATGGAAAACCAGAATATGGATGCTCAGACGGAGATTCGAACCAGCGCCCTTCTGAATGCATGGTCAGAACGTTAACACTCACCCACCACGCTCGGTAATTTTCGTGGGCAATACTGAAAAATATCTATTCTGAGAAGTAATTTTTTGCATGGTGCTTCGATAATCATGAAATTTCCAAACATCTGAAATGACTGGTTACGCAGATATTGCTGCCACCAGAGACACAGGGAAATAGTGTGAACTTTGACAAAACATCTTTAGCTGGGACGCTGCATGTTAGAGACTAATACAGTAACTCTAATCAACTACACAATCTTACTACTTATCTCGTTTCTTTGGCAGAGACATATTGCATACTGACCAGATATTGAGTGACCAAGACTTACTAACTGCGATAAGTTCGGCGAAAGACGTTTGTGACGGCGAGTGTTTTTGGACAAAGTTTTGTGCATTTTTCTTACGGCTCATACCGAGCGTGGTGGGTGAGCGGTTAACAGGGAAATAGTGTGAACTTTGACAAAACATCTTTAGCTGGGCGCTGCATGTTAGAGACTAATACAGTAACTCTAATAAACTACACAATCTTGCTACTTATCCCGTTTCTTTGGCAGAGGCATATTGCATACTGTACGGATATTGAGTGACCAAGACTTACTAACTGCGATAAGTTCGGCGAAAGACGTTTGTGGCGGCGAGTGTTTTGGACAAAGTTTTGTGCGTATTCTTACGGCTCATACTGAGCGTGGTGGGTGAGCGGTTAACTCTCTGGCCTCACATTCGGGAGGACGCGGGTTCGAACCCCCGTCCAGGCATCCAATTTGGGTTTTTAATGGTTTACCTAAATCATTCCAAGCGAATGCCGGGTGTTTCCTTCAAAAAGGCGTCGGGAGGACGTGGGTTTGAATCCCTGCCCCGACCATCAAGATTTCGGCTTTCCATGCTTTTTATGAAATTACTGCATTCGGTGCTTAAGCCCTCTGACGGGAAAGTGAAAAGCCCTCAACCTGACCTTCACATCTTTCACAACTTGCGTCGTAATGTAGTTACGCCTTAACACTTCCGTTGTTCGGTTTCAAGTTTAAACTGTAGGTTCTCTACACCCTGTTAAGTTCAAGTAGGCTAGATAGAGGCGGAATGCGCAGGCAATAAAAAACCCTGGTCATAATGACCAAACGAGCCATTACTCCGTACTTCAGGTGATGTTGGGTTGGTCCTTCAAAAGACCATGCCTGAATTCGATCCGATCCTTGCACCAGTCCTATCACACTCGTGATCGGTAAAGATCTGGCCTAGCATTTGGGAGGGCGTGGGCTCGAATCCCAGTCCGGGCATCCAGATTTGAGTTTTCCATGGTTTCCCCAAATAACTCGAGGCGAATGACGGGGTGATTTTCTTCATTTGCCATGGCCGAATTCCCCACCGTTCCTCGTCCACTGTCCTTTCCCACCTCTAAAGGCTTCGATGTCGACGAGGCGTAGAACCCTAAAAAAGAAAACCACGACCACCAACTCCAGATGAATGTCGAGTTATTCATTCAAAATACCATGCCCGAATTCCTTCCCAGTCCTTGCCGCCAGTCCATACAATTATGACCATTACATTCTCGCAATCACCATAGAGGGGAATGCGCAGGCAATAAAAAACCCTGGTCATAATGACCAAACGAGCCATTACTCCGTACTTCAGGTGATGTTGGGTTGGTCCTTCAAAAGACCATGCCTGAATTCGATCCGATCCTTGCACCAGTCCTATCACACCTCGTGATCGGTAAAGATCTGGCCTAGCATTTGGGAGGGCGTGGGCTCGAATCCCAGTCCGGGCATCCAGATTTGAGTTTTCCATGGTTTCCCCAAATAACTCGAGGCGAATGACGGGGATGATTTTCTTCATTTGCCATGGCCGAATTCCCCACCGTTCCTCGTCCACTGTCCTTTCCCACCTCTAAAGGCTTCGATGTCGACGAGGCGTAGAACCCTAAAAAAGAAAACCACGACCACCAACTCCAGATGAATGTCGAGTTATTCATTCAAAATACCATGCCCGAATTCCTTCCCAGTCCTTGCCGCCAGTCCATACAATTATGGCCATTACATTCTCGCAATCACCATAGAGGGGGAATGCGCAGGCAATAAAAAACCCTGGTCATAATGACCAAACGAGCCATTACTCCGTACTTCAGGTGAATGTTGGGTTGGTTCCTTCAAAAGACCATGCCTGAATTCGATCCCGATCCTTGCACCAGTCCTATCACACCTCGTGATCGGTAAAGATCTGGCCTAGCATTTGGGAGGGCGTGGGCTCGAATCCCAGTCCGGGCATCCAGATTTGAGTTTTCCATGGTTTCCCCAAATAACTCGAGGCGAATGACGGGGTGATTTCTTCATTTGACATGGCCGAATTCCCCACCGTTCGTCGTCCACTGTCCTTTCCCACCTCTAAAGGCTTCGATGTCGACGAGGCGTAGAACCATAAAAAAAGAAAACCACGACCACCAACTCCAGATGAATGTCGAGTTATTCATTCAAAATACCATGCCCGAATTCCTTCCCAGTCCATGCCGCCAGTCCATACAATTATGGCCTTTACATTCTCGCAATCACCAAATTTTAGTGCCAATCGATTTACAGTAGACCTATCAACGGTATTGTCGGTATAAACAGCCTTGAAACGACGATGAATCGCAGTAGGAATCACTTTGTCAGCAGTTAAAAATTCGATAACAGCACGATGTTTAACTCACGTTGACACAACACTAGAACAGTTCTCCATAATTCCGGACAACGAATCCTTACTTCTCAGTACTTTCAAATAAAATGTAATGCCGCTTGGTATGTATGGTCTGGCGTTAGAGTTTTTCAGTCGTAACAGCCTTACATAAGGACAGGACTGAACACGTTTACCCCCACCACCACGGACTAGGCCTGATTACTACCCAAATGGACTGCTAGTGCCAGTGTACAGAGATGGCCAGCCCGGTACTGTTGTTTTCGTCTTGTATCACTCAATGCTGGTGATTCTAAGCGTTTGACGATAGGTTTATCGTCCAAACACGAATTTGAGCCAGTAGTAGTGCTCGAAAAAGTTGGATACCGCACCAAGGTTATACTAACGTATGAAGAATGGGTCGTGCTGACTCAAGTATTGGATGTAGTGTCAGATTTGTTCTACACAGGCAGCTCCCAGACAAACATTCCACTTGGTGAGAACGCCGTCTCCTTCCGTACGATTGCCAGGACGAAAACTGTATGTTTTTACCCAAATGTTGACCCCACCAGCGGCATCTTCTTCAGCGATTCAACTTGGAAGAACCTCATCGACGCGCAGCCTGCAGTGTCCAGCGCCTTGACCGTCAAGAAGAGGTGGGGATACCTAGTTGCAAGATACTACACAGAATTTGTGGCATTTTATCTAGTAAAGTGCTACGAGACTATCATATGGCAACAGTGCAAAAACTGGTTGATATGCATATTCGTGATGTTTATGTGACTCAATTGGCCCCCAGTTCGTCACTGGACTATAATCTACTAAAATATGAACTTATTGCATATAAAAATTTACTTGTATTACCTGTTTAACAATGTAGTAATTAAGAATTATAACCCAGGATACTACATTGATGTGAACAGTGTGAATAAAATACACATACTAAGTTATTCAATTTGTTTTATTTTATCCACTTTCCATTAATAAAACCCTTTACAGAGTTATTTTTATGAGTTCTGTAGTGGCGTGACGCTTCATCACTTACATACTGGTCTGAAGAGCGAATTGTAATAGACGCCAACATTCGAAAAGACATAAATTTGTTGGATATAAGTACGTATGCGGCTGTTTCTATGAATATCATAAAAAAAACAGTGTGAAAATGTACAAAATCAAGAAATTTGTCATATATAACAAAAATCGGTAAAAATGTAAATTTCGTCCATGAATGAAGTCAATGGTTGACATAAAAATCACACCTGCGTGTATCACAATATCGTTCATATAATGTGTGTGGATTACAGAAATACGTGTTATATGGGGAAAAAAGTGTAATGGCAGTCACCGGATAAACTAAAATGTGTTTTTTTTTTCAGTAATAAATATTTTCATGAATAACGAAACTTGGTAGAGTTCTCCAGAGTCAACACACACGTCACGTAACCATCATGATAGACGTGTCAGTGGAAGTGCATCGGATGCTGCATTCACATGTGTATATGGAGTACTCTTTAAATTTCCTCCACAAAAGACGTAAATTGTATGAATTACATGTTTGCTCACTCTTTATTTTCATAACAATAATATGCAGAGTCTAAACACACATAACGTTACCAACATTATAGACACGTCAGAGGAAGTGCACAGGGTGATAACTATATATACTAGCCTAGTGTTTGTACCAAACGAGGTGAAACAACGTATATGTGTGCAGAAACTGACTTAACGCAGTTACACGGAAGGCAGTCTGCGTTTAAAGACAATGGCTCTCACTCTCTCTCTCACATACACGCATAACGTTACCATCAATATAGACACGTCAGAGGAAGTGCACAGTCGGAACAAGATCGTGAAAACAGGTAAAACATCACCGCAATTATACCACTTCACTATACGAAAGATGTCATCGGTTTACATGGTTAGAAGGTGTCCATCATGCCATACGATGTGTATTGAGTGCATCCACCAAAATAGAAAAAAAAGTGCGACATGATGCGGTGTTCCATCATAAATGAAACTCATTCTGTTCACGGCCCGATATGACATCGGACAACTTGAGTAGTACATACCTGTCGAAAGTCACACTAAAGTACTGAAGTTGAACTAACCAGAGCATGCAGAAGATGAGAACATCACAAGTTTCATTAAACAACACGACCCTCCACAAGACCGAAACATAATGGGCTCAATACCAGATGAAACATAAATTATGTTAGATATCAGTTAGTAAGTGCCACTTTCGATGAATTTCATTTAAAAAGTGCAAAAATAGATAAAAATTCGGGAATACTGGTCAAATATAGCAAAATATTGGTTAAAAACTTATGGCACTTTCTGAGACAGAACTTATGCTAAAGTCTGGTTAATACAGAATGTTAAAATGTTTGTTATAGTTGGTTAGAGTAAATTAAGGTTAGGTTATTTCAACTCACCATCTCATGGTGCCACTGATACATGGATATCCAAAAGTGTTTGCTGAGGCGGCTTGGGCCCCACCGCGGCCTAAGAGACCGGTATTTTGCGCGGCCTAAGAAGACGAAATTTCGCGCGCCGGTTTTCCGGATGCAACGCGTTTGTATTTTTCTATACAGCAGCAGCTTACTGTGGGGCCCAAGCCACCTCAGCAAACACTTTTGGATATCCATGTATCAGTGGCACCATGAGATGGTGAGTTGAAATAACCTAACCTTAATTTACTCTAACCAACTATAACAAACATTTAACATTCTGTATTAACCAGACTTTAGCATAAGTTCTGTCTCAGAAAGTGCCATAAGTTTTTAACCAATATTTTGCTATATTTGACCAGTATTCCCGAATTTTTATCTATTTTTGCACTTTTTAAATGAAATTCATCGAAAGTGGCACTTACTAACTGATATCTAACATAATTTATGTTTCATCTGGTATTGAGCCCATTATGTTTCGGTCTTGTGGAGGGTCGTGTTGTTTAATGAAACTTGTGATGTTCTCATCTTCTGCATGCTCTGGTTAGTTCAACTTCAGTACTTTAGTGTGACTTTCGACAGGTATGTACTACTCAAGTTGTCCGATGTCATATCGGGCCGTGAACAGAATGAGTTTCATTTATGATGGAACACCGCATCATGTCGCACGTTTTTTTTTCTATTTTGGTGGATGCACTCAATACACATCGTATGGCATGATGGACACCTTCTAACCATGTAAACCGATGACATCTTTCGTATAGTGAAGTGGTATAATTGCGGTGATGTTTTACCTGTTTTCACGATCTTGTTCCGACTGTGCACTTCCTCTGACGTGTCTATATTGATGGTAACGTTATGCGTGAGAGAGAGTGAGAGCCATTGTCTTTAAACGCAGACTGCCTTCCGTGTAACTGCGTTAAGTCAGTTTCTGCACACATATACGTTGTTTCACCTCGTTTGGTACAAACACTAGGCTAGTATATATAGTTATCACCCTGTGCACTTCCTCTGACGTGTCTATAATGTTGGTAACGTTATGTGTGTTTAGACTCTGCATATTATTGTTATGAAAATAAAGAGTGAGCAAACATGTAATTCATACAATTTACGTCTTTTGTGGAGGAAATTTAAAGAGTACTCCATATACACATGTGAATGCAGCATCCGATGCACTTCCACTGACACGTCTATCATGATGGTTACGTGACGTGTGTGTTGACTCTGGAGAACTCTACCAAGTTTCGTTATTCATCTGAAAATATTTATTACTGAAAAAAAAAAACACATTTTAGTTTATCTGGTGACTGCCATTACACTTTTTTCCCCCATATAACACGTATTTCTGTAATCCACACACATTATATGAACGATATTGTGATACACGCAGGTGTGATTTTTATGTCAACCATTGACATTCATGGACGAAATTTACATTTTTACCGATTTTTGTTATATATGACAAATTTCTTGATTTTGTACATTTTCACACTGTTTTTTTTATGATATTCATAGAAACAGCCGCATACGTACTTATATCCAACAAATTTATGTCTTTTCGAATGTTGGCGTCTATTACAATTCGCTCTTCAGACCAGTATGTAAGTGATGAAGCGTCACGCCACTACAAACTCATAAAAATAACTCTGTAAAGGGTTTTATTAATGGAAAGTGGATAAAATAAAACAAATTGAATAACTTAGTATGTGTATTTTATTCACACTGTTCACATCAATGTAGTATCCTGGGTTATAATTCTTAATTACTACATTGTTAATAACAGGTAATACAAGTAAATTTTTATATGCAATAAGTTCATATTTTAGTAGATTATAGTCCAGTGACGAACTGGGGGCCAATTGAGTCACATAAACATCACGAATATGCATATCAACCAGTTTTTGCACTGTTGCCATATGATAGTCTCGTAGCACTTTACTAGATAAAATGCCACAAATTCTGTGTAGTATCTTGCAACTAGGTATCCCCACCTCTTCTTGACGGTCAAGGCGCTGGACACTGCAGGCTGCGCGTCGATGAGGTTCTTCCAAGTTGAATCGCTGAAGAAGATGCCGCTGGTGGGGTCAACATTTGGGTAAAAACATACAGTTTTCGTCCTGGCAATCGTACGGAAGGAGACGGCGTTCTCACCAAGTGGAATGTTTGTCTGGGAGCTGCCTGTGTAGAACAAATCTGACACTACATCCAATACTTGAGTCAGCACGACCCATTCTTCATACGTTAGTATAACCTTGGTGCGGTATCCAACTTTTTCGAGCACTACTACTGGCTCAAATTCGTGTTTGGACGATAAACCTATCGTCAAACGCTTAGAATCACCAGCATTGAGCTGATACACAGACGAAAACAACAGTACCGGGCTGGCCATCTCTGTACACTGGCACTAGCAGTCCATTTGGGTAGTAATCAGGTCTAGTCCGGGGTGGTGGGGGTAAAAAAAACATCAGTACCGGGCTGGCCATCTCTGTACACTGGCACTAGCAGTCCATTTGGGTAGTAATCAGGCCTAGTCCGTGGTGGTGGGGGTAAACGTGTTCAGTCCTGTCCTTATGTAAGGCTGTTACGACTGAAAAACTCTAACGCCAGACCATACATACCAAGCGGCATTACATTTTATTTGAAAGTACTGAGAAGTAAGGATTCGTTGTCCGGAATTATGGAGAACTGTTCTAGTGTTGTGTCAACGTGAGTTAAACATCGTGCTGTTATCGAATTTTTAACTGCTGACAAAGTGATTCCTACTGCGATTCATCGTCGTTTCAAGGCTGTTTATACCGACAATACCGTTGATAGGTCTACTGTAAATCGATTGGCACTAAAATTTGGTGATTGCGAGAATGTAAAGGCCATAATTGTATGGACTGGCGGCATGGACTGGGAAGGAATTCGGGCATGGTATTTTGAATGAATAACTCGACATTCATCTGGAGTTGGTGGTCGTGGTTTTCTTTTTTTATGGTTCTACGCCTCGTCGACATCGAAGCCTTTAGAGGTGGGAAAGGACAGTGGACGACGAACGGTGGGGAATTCGGCCATGTCAAATGAAGAAATCACCCCGTCATTCGCCTCGAGTTATTTGGGGAAACCATGGAAAACTCAAATCTGGATGCCCGGACTGGGATTCGAGCCCACGCCCTCCCAAAATGCTAGGCCAGATCTTTACCGATCACGAGTGTGATAGGACTGGTGCAAGGATCGGGAATTCAGGCATGGTCTTTTGAAGGACCCAACCCAACATTCACCTGAAGTACGGAGTAATGGCTCGTTTGGTCATTATGACCAGGGTTTTTTACTGCCTGCGCATTCCGCCTCTATCCTAGCCTACTTGAACTTAACAGGGTGTAGAGAACCTACAGTTTAAACTTGAAACCGAACAACGGAAGTGTTAAGGCGTAACTACATTACGACGCAAGTTGTGAAAGATGTGAAGGTCAGTTTGAGGGCTTTTCACTTTCCCGTCAGATGGCTTAAGCACCGAATGCAGTAATTTCATAAAAGCATGGAAAGCCGAATCTTATGGTCGGGGCAGGGATTCAACCCACGTCCTCCCGACGCCTTTTTGAAGGAAACACACCGGC
>JARYHS010000913.1:0-46216 GCA_031002005.1 Vandiemenella viatica
ATTTGCGGCCTGGACCACAATGAAAGTTAATATTTCGTGGTTTCACGTAACCAGGAGCGTATGCTTGAAGCTTTGATGTTACAGCGTCAATATTGCGCAGTCTGTGGTTAGGTTGAAACACAACCTGCACAACGATCAAAAATGAAACTGTTTGCAACAGCCTAAGGCACGAGGAATGCGTTGATCGTTATTTTATAGCAACGCTGTTTAGTTAAGCAAATTGAGAGTAATTACATGGCAAAACACTTTGTCCAACCCGTCATTTTAGGCGGGCTTTGTACCTGGTCAATAACAATTTAATTGCGGTGAATCTAACGCTCCGGTGGCAATTACCCTAGTCGTATAATTACCACATTTTATATTATTTTTAAATTTTCTTTTATACTTGCTGTGTTAAATTCCTCCCACATTCATTTTTCCGATTTTCAAATTTTAATTTTAAATTCCTTAAGAGTTTTCGGTAAATTATTCATAACGTCATTTGGTAATTTGTTCCAATCCCTGACACCCTTACCGACAAAATAAAATTTTCCCACTCCCTTATGCATCAAATCGAGCGCCAGCTTGTGGTCATAATCACCTTTCCCCTTCCATGCACTATTCCTAATTCTTTGACCAATATCCCTCCAAGTCTCATCTCCAACATTCCCGGCACTCTCTTCACCCTCTTCCTTTCCTCCAATGATTCCCAATCCAGTTCATTTATTTATTAATTTATTTATTTATTTGAAGGTTTATTTAGCCTTGCAAGATTAGGGCTGTCAAGCCCTCTCTTACATCATACAAGGTGTTTATAATAAATAATATACACATTACACAAACGACCAGTATACAACAAGGGCGTATCCAGGATCAGAGCTAGAGGGGGACAAGATTTGAGCTGGGGGGGGGGGACTCACATTACTTTCGAGGAAGTGGGGTGGGTACGGAACCATGACGATTTCTTACAAAATGAAACTCAAACCTATTAAGGAAACTATTTTAATTATTGATTAATATTGTAATCTATCCACTTAATCTAAGGACCTACTAGGTAATAAATTAAGAGCGTAACTCAGTTATAGTTTAAGTAAACATTAATCATCTCGGATTCTTAGAAAATTTTTCAATAACTTTGTTTGTCAATATCTCACGGTGTTCTTTCACGAAATTTCGATGCACACTCGTCAGGCATAATCCAGTCAATCTTTCCTCTCACAAAATGGTCCTCAATCAGTTCTTCACTCGTCGAAGCGTACTGAAGGCAGCTCAAGTTTTCTTCTAGTGGGGGGGGCAGCAGCCCTCCCCTCCTGCCCCCCCCCCCGCTGGATGCACCCATGGTATACAACACTTATTTAACATTTGTCCTAAATTAAGTTCAAGAATATTACAAGAAAATTAATAATATTCATGAGTAAAATACAAACTGAAATCTTAATAGTAATCATGTTTAACTAGTCAATCATTTAATAGTATAAACTAATGCTAGTGAAACTTAAAGAACTAAACGGCACAATCCCAATACTAGTCGGATGAAGAAACAAGACACAAACTAATAAAAGGGAAGGCAGAATAAACAAGTGGACACTGTATAAATCAATATAATTCAAATGTAGAAATGAGTTATGCATGAAAGAAGAGGTCGTTTAGCTAGTGCGCGAATAAGTAAAGCTTTCTCAAAAGAATTTTATCAGTTACTGAATGGGTCCTCCGATAATTTGCACAAACAAATCTAGCTGCTCTTTTCTGCATATCCTCCAACTCCTGTATTTGATAACGAAAATGTGGGTCCCAAACTACACCACCATATTCAACCAATAGTCTGACCAAAGTTTTGTTACCCAAACTCCTTAACTTCTCTGGTGCATCCCCTCATCACCCTCTCCAGTATATGAAGGATTTTGTAACGTTGCCCTATCGCAATGTGCTCTGCTTAGTTGAGTTTGTTATCAAATGTTATGCCAAGATATTTAATCGTCAAACCTTCAAAAATAAGGCTGGTATGGTCGTAATGTCCGTGACATTGTAGGTAAGGTAGATAACTGGAATTTGCCGACGGTGTCCAAAGGCCAAATAGTTTTATTGCTTGACCATCTCCGGTGAAGGGATGACCCCCAAACACATCGTTTTACCCATGTTCTGTCGCTGTTATAGAAAGACAAGAAAGAAATTTACAACTTATGTTTGCTTAAATGTTTAATATGATTTTCCAAAATTTGAAAGTTCATATTAACCATAAAGAGCGGTAGGTCTTTTGTGTAAACTATTAATTTTTTAAGATGCTCCGCCATCATCGGATATCTTGGTTATGTTTTCCGCCAATAGATCTCGCTGTTATAACAAGCTATAGATGAATGTTATATATTAATGTTTATACTCGTATATTTGTTTAATGTGTTTTACAAACCCACCATGTAGAAATGAACACATTTCGCTTAACTGTACTATTGTGAAGTGTTCCGTTTTCGAGACAAGCAGCAAAAGTTACCAAGTAACATTATAAACACGTCCATGAACACAACCAAAACTATACACGAAATATGATTCAAATCGTCGTTTTTGGCTAGGGTTTGAACAATTGAACAGTAACCAGTTTTAGGACAGTAATTATAACATCGCCACCTCTCGGCCTATCATAATTAGCAATTGATATCAAACGGTACATAATGGTGCGGGAAAGTTTGATTTGCAGGTAGTGGAGAGGAGTAAATTACCTCAGAAGGTAATCTACGCATACAAAGAAACAAGTCTATTGATATAAAATATTTTTTAAAAATTGAGTTTGTGGCCCGTTACTAAGTTATAGAAAATGCATCTTTTTACCTGTCTGTATGTCTTCATGATAGAACGAACGGGTTTCGCGCAAAAAATGTTTGTCGAATTTTGCCGTAATTTCCATTAAACATTTTAAAATAATTTTAAAACATATTATTCTATCTATTTACGTATATCTACTTTCTTTACGAAATGCCATTTCGTTTTCGTGGTAATTAAAACAAGTTGTAAGAAATATGAATAATTATCCATCTAATGGTGCGTTTTCGCTAACATTAATAGGAAATAACATTACTGCAAAGAAAAGGAAGGTTTTTACACTCTTATCTTCTTTCCCTCTCCATCTGTTAAACGAATTTTATTATTTACTAAACACTAAGCCCGTAAAAAGTGACGCGTTGAAAGTAGTGTTCCAGCAATTTAATTCTTTGCAGCTGCTTAAATAAATAGAATGGTTATTAAATAGCGCTGGTAATCTTAAAAATGATCCGATGCTGTACATATTTCTTAGCCCACTATAAGAGCGATATCTCTGGAAGGACAGTATATGAAAACATCTGCATCAAACGAATATTAATGAGCCAAAAGCAACTAATCATTTAATTGAAATACATGCTTTTCTATGGTTCAAATCTAACTTAAAACATTATAATAATAATACAGTAATATTTAATTAAATTGCAATGGAGCGCACGCTCCGGTAGCAATTTCCATATACAAACATCTTCCCCATTTGCCCTCTACAAATTTAAACTTTAAATTACTTCAACCTTTTAGATAAATTATTCAACATTTCTCCTGGTAATATATTCCACTCCCTGACACCCTTACCCCCCCCCCCCCAAAAAAACACCCTTGTACCTGAAATCGAGTGCCAGCTTGTGGTCATGGTCATCTTTCCCCTTCCATGCACTACTTTTCATACCTACTGCAATATCTTTCCCCGCATCATCGCCAGTATACGCCCTGTACACTCCCATGACCCTCCTCATCCTCCTCCTGTCTTGCAATGAATCCCATTCCAGCTCCTTTATCATATCCGTCACTGATTGCATTCTGCGATAATTTCCAGAAACAAATCTAGCAGCTCTTTATTGCATCCTCTCCAACTCCTGTATTTGATACTCAAAAAGTGTGGGTCCCATACCACACTACCAAATTCAAGCAATGGTCTGACCAAAGTTTTGTAACCCAGTTCCTTTACTTCTCTCGTGCATCTCTTCATCACTCTCTCCAACAAGTGCAGAATTTCGAAACCTTTTCCTACCACCTGTCCAATGTATATAATGTAATGCCGAGATATTTACATTTCAAGTCTTCAAATACAAGAGTTCGAGAACGAGAAACCATGGGCTTCTATATTCATTTGCGAAAATTACGGCAGAACACGATCAGCTAGTTATATGATAAAGGATGTGGGGTGGGTTTCGTTGGAAAAAGTTGGAGAGATTTGAAAGGATATTGGTAGAAGAAATAGGAGCAGCGGATGGAAGGTAAGAGATGACAAGACCACAGGTTGGCCTTCGATTTCACGAATAAGGGAGGGGGAAAATATTCTTTTGCAGGGAAGAGAGTCAGTGATTGAATTTATTTAGCAAGTAAAGTGGTGAATAATCGTATATCTATTACTGTATTCTATAAGTTGTTTTGATACAAGCCATTATCTCCCTTTATACCTAACCGAAATCGATAAATGAGATATAATATTAGACATTGAAGAATTCGCATTGATCACCTCAGATTTTAAGAAAGTAATATCTCCAAATTCGACGCTTTAAGGTAAAAAATATCAGTATTTCCAAAATACTGCTTTTGTACCCCGGATCTTTTTCATCCCTGTGTTCCTAACTGAAATCGATAAATGTAGTATCATTTTAAAGATTAAGATCTCAACATTGCTGACATCATATCTTTAAGAAAGGAATTTTGCGAAATTAGTATTTTAAGGATCAAAAGTATCAATATTACTACAACGCGTTTTTGTGTCTCGAGCCATTTATATCCCTAATATATAACCGAAATACATACATGAGGTATCATTTTAAATATTAAGGATTCCTCCGTGGTCACAATATATTATTAGAAAAGAATTTTTCGGAATTTGACCCTTAAAGTAAAAAAGTATCATTATTTCCATAACTTATTTTTTATCATGAGCTATTTGTCTCCTTTGATATCTAACTGAAATCGAGAAATGAGGGATTATTTTAGTGGTCCGCGTTGGTCGCATCATATTTCAAGGAAGGGATTTTTCGGAATTCGATCCTTAAAGGACAAAAATATTTTTATTAGCATAGTTTATATTCCTGTCAAGAGTCATATATCTTCCTTGAAATCTAACTGAAATAGATAAATGCGGTATCATTTTAAACATTAATGTTTTTGCATTGATCACATTATATCTTAAAAATGAATTCATTTTCGTAATTTGATCCTTAAAGGGCAGAAATATTGTTATTTCTATGACGTGTTGTTTTGTTACGAGTTTCTTGTCTCCCTTGAATCCTAACTGAAATCGATAAATGAGATATCATTTAAAAAATTAAGGTCTCCTCTGATGCAACATTATAAATTAAGAACCAAATTTTTCGCAATTTGACCCTTGAAGGGCAAAAGTAATAACTGTGAAACTGTGAATGTCGCGCGTATGCGACAGTTCAGAGCCACGCCGCTAGATAGCAGCAGCACATACCACAGAGACATTAATAAACTGCTTCACTGGCGTCGACTTTAGTTACGGACCTGTTACACTAAACAATTGAAACAAATGAGGCGGTTTGTGACAGCCCTCATACCTGAATTATGAATAGTATTGTATTTAATGAAGTATCAGTAATGAGCTAAAGTTTGATTGAATATGATCTGGTATGTTTGTTTTGCAGTTTCTTGTAAATCAGTGTATATAGAATTTATTTTATGAAAGGAAATTATTTAAAGGCCATTTAATATGTTTAACAACAGAATAATGAAAGAGAATTGCTTAAATGTGTGTAATTCCAGGTATTAATGCAAGTTACGATGTCTACAGGACAATTTTCTGCAGTTTAAAATGATTTCTGCAAATAATTTTGTCTTTAAGTATCTTTAATTTCATTTTCTGACCATTTTGTAATGATGTTAAGTGATTATGTATTATCTCTGATTGTTTTTAATATGTTTAATTGTTTGAGTAATTGTTAATGTTCGAAAAATATCTCGCGGAAGCTTTTGAAGAATTCCAAAAATTTCGATAGAGCCTATATAAAGAAATCAGCAGAAGGACAGAGTTAGTTTACAGTAGTTTTATACAGATTCACTTTGGAACGGGCAAAGATTGTATTAGTATTTCTGGATTGTATCTATGCATGTGAGAAATATCGCTGACTTGTTGTTTTGAAAAATAAACAAAAATCTTAATCTGAACCGTGTGGTGGACTATTTATTTAATTACAATATTAATTAAACCACCGAAGACGCTGATAGGTTCTTGTTTCGTCCAATTACAAACCACCAATCTTACTGTTTATCGTATTGGCCAAATTTTGGGATGGGTCATGTATTATGCCATAAACTCTGAGAAATGAAAATTCGTAAAGAAAAAAAGTATGTTGGTGGTGTAATTATGCTAATATAGTATAAGTTTAGTGAAAAAATCGTGAATGAAGCTGTATAGAGAATTTTCACCGGGACATCTTATACTGTATTCCTGCTTGGCGTGATTGAGTTTTGGGTACCGTTGCGGGTTTGCCTGCTGTTCGGAGCGGTCGTTCAGTTGTCTGCGGTGTAGTGAACTTCTGTCCCGAGTCCCTCCCTGTTAGGAACCTCCAGTCTCCCCCCTCTCCCCCACCCCCAGCCCATTGAACAGTAATGAGCACTTCCTCGCTGCCCACCGTCGGCCGCCCTCAATTGTTTCTGTACGTGGAGTCCGGGAGAGGCGGACAGCCGGCAGACAAAAAGACCAGCGACGGCGTTACGACTACCACGGTGAGACCACCCCTGCTTGTATACTAAAAAAAAAAACAAAAACAAAAAAAACAAAGAGGCAAGTGTCCTATTTTCCGACGTGAATACGTATACGTCTTCGAAGTTTGACCGGGTGGCATCCCAGTATTAGGAGCGACGTGATACTGTCCATTCTGAAACGACAAAGAGTGCTGAAAGCAGGACAACAGGGTAAATAGCGTTCGGCAAAGAGAGACTGAAACGATGAGATTTGTTAGCTAACATTTCTGGCGCCTTCCTCACGACGTGTGGACGTGATTGGTCGGGTAAAGAAACGCTATTCAGTGGCACTGACTAGCATTCCTGACCATTGAGGATACACAGCCAGGACCAACCTCAACAGACTACAAACCTATCACCACACCGAAGCTGCAGATTCTCCACTAAAGCCACCCACGGAGCAACAACACTACCAATGCTCGAAGACAGATTTACGGAAATAGAGATTAAATTCTACAAAGCAGCTCAACAGTCACAAAACCCACTCATAAGCGAGCTGGGGACATACTTCGGGCGTTCCTCAAGGAAGTGTACTAGGACCACTTCTTTTCTTAATTTTTATAAACGATCTCGGTGACAACGTTAATTGCAGGATGCGATTTGTTGCTGATGATGCACTCATTCATAGGGAAGTGAGGTGCTCCGACGATTGCTTAGAAATTCAGCGCGATCTGGATGTTATTTCGGAATGGTGCAGTGAATGGCAGCTTACACTTAACTGTAAAATGAGCAAGGCAATGCACATAAGTAATAAAAAGACCCCGCTTGCTCTGGAGTACAAAGTTAACAATTCAGTTGTTGACACTCTAGATTCCCTGAAGTATCTAGGCGTAACAGTACAAAGCAACATGAAATGGGACTTGCACATAACTTCCGTCGTAGGCAAACCTAATTCTAAACTACGTTTTATAGGTGGTATTTTGAGAAGATGTAATGCTCACACAAAGGAAATAGCGTACAAAACATTAGTTCGTCCGCATTTGGAATACTGTTGTGGAATTTTGGATCCGTATCGCAAGGGATTGATTGACACATTAGAGAAAGTACAGAGGAGAGCCGCTCGATTCGTGACCGCTAGTTAGAGTCCTTACGTAAGTGTCACAGAGCTGATACGTGGGTTGGGCTGGGATTGTTTGGCGGACACACGACGTCGTTTTCGTTACAATTGGTTGGAGAATATGGGAAAATCTTTGACTTATGAGTGCAACGAAATACTTCTTCCGCGAACCTATTTAGGTCGCAATGACCGGAGGGATAAGATTCGAAAAATAAGATGCCGTACTGATTCATTTATGTATTCTTTCCTTCCTCGTTCTGTTCGGGCTTGGAATACACAGAATTAGGATTGGTGGTTAGCACCCTTTGCCACCCACAGTATTTGTGATTTGCAGAGTGTAGATGTAGATGTAGATATCCTATCTGGCAGCATCACACATCAGACACCATTTGCCAGTACCCTAACTACAAAATACCTCAAACCACAACTAAACATGCCACAATTTTAAGCCACAACAAATCACGCCATAAACCCAAGACAAACCTAAACTGAAGTCTCAAACCATCAAAATTAATAGGAGTAAATGTCGAAAAGACAAAGCCTCCTATTTACACTGCCCATCGAAAGAAAAAAGGGCAGCTAATTGCTTGACGACCACGACAACCTTACAGATTTATCCCCGCTAGTTTCTCGCGTAAATAGAATCAAAATAACATCATTTTATTTTAAATGTTATACGGAAGACTATCTGAAACTGTTTTCAAACAGATAAACGTAATTTACGAAAACTTTTGACTCTTGAAATGTCAAACTATGTGATATTAATAATAATAATTCCGTGTGGTCGTAATGACCTGGAGACAGGGTTTCTATTGGTTGCGCATTTCACCCCTGTCGTAGACACCTTATTCTAACCCGGTAGTGCTACCAGGTACAAGCGACCTACAGCTTAACGTTGACCCCGAATGACGGAAGCGTTCTGGAGTACTTCACATTACAAAGCAAGCTATGCCAGAGGTGAAGGTCGGGTTAAGGGCCTATGAAAATCTCCGCCGAGACAGGGATTCGAACCGGTGACCTTTCGATCTCCAGTCAGACAACCGAGCCACGAGATCGCACTGTGTGGTATCAAAGTGGAAGCAGAATCAGGGTAACGCAGATACAAAAGCAAACCCCACTGGATATACGGAAAGGTGTCACCGTTACCGACTGACCATAAAAGCAGAGGAAGAGAAACTATTGGGGGGGGGAGGGGTTAGGGTGGTCATAATCTCGGCGGGACCCAGCTGTGCGGGTGAGGGAGTTACGATAGCGGAACTGTCTCCGACAGACGTGGACTGCGCAGAGGAGCACAGCGACATCAGCCTGGGGCTTTTCACTGTTGTTAACTACCTCTGAAACACATGTCGTGGCTGTTAAGTACTGAATTGAAGTTTTTCTTGTGTACAAAATTAAAATATTTAGAAGTCAAGGTCCTAGATAACCCAGATAACGTCTTCACTTATAAAACAATATTTGTTGCTTCACTGGCTATTTGGATAATAGAATATGTCCTGATGTTGACTCTTGTGGTAGTATTTCCCAGTGCTATCTACCCACACTGTCTATTCCTCTCGAGAGCCATACATGGCATTGAGCTTGGTGATTATTTGTGGGGGTGGGGGTCTGCCAATACCTTAACCCCTAGACTGGGAACTCCCTTGGGAGGAAGAACTAGGGTTGTTTCCCGTTGCTTCCATAGCGTATTCGAATCTGTTATTGAAGGTTGTAAAACTAGTACTTTACTGGTTTTAAAATGATTGTCACTACTACATTGTATTTTGACCCACCTAATGGATGCTTGTTTCTTAAAGCGGTCGCCACGATTGGATGGTGAACGCATTCGTATGCACTTACTATCCTTTGCGATTTTAAGCATTCATAAGTTCACAGGGGAATTCTACAAAAAACAAACAAAAAAAAACAAAAAAAAACACACATAAGTATAATGTATGCTGCCAAACACTTTCATTCTAACAGTTTATGGTTAACATTAATACGCCAACCACCAACCGAAATTAAATATAATTTATCAGAAGAACACAAGTCCTTCCGAGTGGAAAGTTTAATTCAGAATACGTCAATTCAATCAGTGGTACAGTTAATACCTGCACAGCAATCACTAGTCCATTATCACACAGTACACGCTCTCCATGAACGTATTTATACAGTTTTATACCACCTGGCTTGTCTGACGTTGCGGACGCGAAAGCCAGTATTTCTTTCCCGACGCGGGAGCGCATTTTACGCATCCAAAAGTGCCCGGGTAAATCTTCATCACAGCACAACACATAGACACGGAGCCACCATCACACAATTCCCGCGTTACTTCTGCGAGAGCTTAAAAGTAACTGACTTCTAAATCTACATCTACATCCATATTCTGCAAATCACAAACATTGTGGGTGGCAGAGGGGGCTAAGCACCAATCCTAAACCCGCGCATTCCAATCCCGAATGGTACAGGAAAGAAGGAATACATAAAAGCATCAGAACAGCATCTTATTTCTCTAATCTTATCCCTCCGGTCATTGCGACCTAAATAGGTTGACGGAAGAAGTATTTCATTGCACTATAAATTTAAATTTTTTCGCATATTCTCCAATAAATTCGAACGCAAGCTACGTCGTCTGTCTTCCAAACTATCCCAGTCCAATCTATATATAAATTCTGTGACGTTTTCATAAGGGATGTAGCGACCAGTCACGAATCGAGCGGCTCTCCTCTGTACCCTCTCCACTGAGTCGATCAGAACCTTGCAATACGGATCTCAGACTTACAGCGAGTCTAGCACAATGAAGCGCTTCTCGCTCTGTCGACTATCGATACATGCACAGATACTCTTTAATAGTGGATCGCTACCACATTGTAATGTCACAAGGTGTTGATTACTTTACTTACTTTTCCGTGTCCAGGCATCATAATCGTTTAGCCCAATGCTGGACAATGTTGTATCTCTCTTCCTGTCCATAGTTCTTCGAATGTTGTTGGTACTGCTTGCAAGCATAGAAGTAATCCATGCTCCAACTTCAGATCGATCGTCTATTGTCAGATCCCATATATACCTTGGAGGAAGGAAATATATGGAGACGATGCAAGAGACCTTCACCACGCATTGAAGTGAAGCCGGGCGGAGGAGGAGTGGGGGGCTATGCCGATCCCATACATACACGGGGTATATGTACAAAAACCTCAAGGGGACTCTAGGATAAACGTAACGCCGCAATCTGGTGATGGATTATTATGTAACTCGATGAGACAAATAAAAAATGAAGGATAAAATTTTATGATATCATGTTTAGTTTTCGAGATATTCTGCCTGAAACGTGAAAAGTTTTTGGTTGAAATTCAGAAGGAAAAATTGGTCAAAGTCAAATTTGATGACGGATTCTTATTTATAAAGACGAGAAAAATAAAAAATAAAGAATAAAAATTTTCGATATCTCGCCTAGTTTTCGAGATATACTGTATCAAAAGTGAATTTGCGGTAACAACATCATCAAGATTCCTAGATTGCATAGCATAATTTAACACATTTAGTTTCATCACACACTCTCAGTTTAAACTGCAACGTGACGAAAGAAAGCGCAAAACTAAATTCACTGAATCGCGATGTAAAACACACCCCTTTAAATCTCATTTTCAACATTCGTTAAAAAGTAATGCTAGTCTATTGCTTGTCTATGTGCAAAATAGCAATGTATGCTGATTTTCTACACTACATCAACAAAAATTTGAGAACAAAGTCATCCCATTGAGAGCTATGACTAAATATTTATAGACAGGAACCGAAGTTTGCAATTCCTACCGCCCACATCAACAACGATAATTAGAATTCAACTTACTTATGAAATGATATTCCAGGTTCTTTCCTCTCTTGCCTATTTGTGCAACCGTATAAGATGGCATTATAAAACACTTATACACATTACAAAATGAAATAATCACAGCATCAAACACAATGTGAACATCGCATTTGTTTGGGATCGCAATATCTCCACTGCCGCCACTGCGCATGCGCGAGAGTTTAGAGCCTGCTTCACAGATTTAACGTCACTTCTCCTCCATAAATTTCCTTCCTCCATGGTATATACATGTTAGCTTTTACTGGAGCTACTTCTGTTCTTACACGGTTGAGATTTCTCAGTTTGACCCAGTCCAGTTTAGTGCTACAAGGTTCTTCCTGAGACATTGGATACGAGTTTGGGCGGTCAACATTGGTGCGATTTAGAAAAGGAGTCATAGAGATTACCTTTCTACGCGGAGGGCTTGGAATCCTAAATATTACGTGTCTCTCATCAAACGTTTGTTTGGATCGCTCTTTGTGCCCATGTGAGTCATGGCGTATTTTTGACTCAGCAAATCCAGCAGCTTTATACAGTAGGAATATTTTGGGTTGGTTTCGTCCAGCCAGTCACAATCCGACAAGATTCGTTCAAGGTTATATCCACTTTCTTTGAATGTGCGGATTTGTTCCAAAGGTGTTGATGAGGGTGATAGTGTGTGTCTGTGCAGTACAAAGTGATGTTGTGTTGAGTGAAATGAGAGCGAAGATGCGAAAGGGTGACACCCGGTGTCGGCCCATTCGTGCCTACTCTTCCGAAAGAAACATGGGACTGATTGGCGTAACGTCCCTAACCGACGGAAGAATCAGCGTCAATAATGTGGTATGGCCTTATTCCATACGCACTGCTCAACGATTTGGGATTTAGCAGAGGGTTTTGGTGTACAATCTGATGATTATGAATCGTGCACCACCACCTGCGTTACCCTGCCGGCTAAGTCCACCCCCAGGACTGGAACCAGCTAACCCCGTGTCAGCGTCGGACACCATCACGGCGCCAAAACCAACTCAGACAACGGGGCAGGTGATTACGAATTGTGCACCGCCACCTCTGCTACTCTGCCAGCCAAGTCCACCACCTGGACTGGAACCAGCTAACCCCGTTTCAGCGCCAGGCACCATCACGGCGCCACAATCAACTGAGACAACGGGGCGGGCAGTTCTTTAAATCATTGTCAGCTAGTTCAATCATTTACTGATGTGACCTCTTAAAGTCATGAGTTTAGGTATAGCTTGAGCAGTTTCCTCCAGGTCGCATGATCTTGGGCGATCCTCCGCCAGTTAACTCCGACAACCCCGAGTATGTCCTTTTCCCATCGCTCTGGTGGTTTTCCTCTGGTCTGTGGTGATCTCTTGGGCTCCACTCTAACACTGATTTTGTCCACCTCTGGTCTTTTCTCCGAGCAATATGGCCGGACCATTGCTAATTCAGGGATGCTGTCTTCTCTAAGATGTCTGTGTCCTTTGTAGCTGACCTGATGTCAGTAGCCCTTCTTTTGTCTTTTATGGTTAAACCTAGTATTGACCTCTCCATAGTTATTTGGGTAGTTCTTAGTTTAGATTTAGTAAATTCTTTTAGAGTCCAGGTCTCACAGCCTTATGACAGAACGCACTGGGCGTGAGCTATTTGGTTTAGATTTGTAGGCATTTTAGATTTCATGATAATAGAATTGCTCCCAAACGCTTGCCATCCCAGCTTGATGCGACGGAAAATTTCGGGTCTCTAAATAACCTGACATACTTCAAAACAGTGCCCCCAGCTGTTGGTGTGCGTGTAGCAGAGTGCTTTTTAACAGCGCCGCTAATGCGGACCATTACGCGTCGTCATATTCGCGCCGTGTTTACGACGCCACCCGTCAGCGGAATATCGGGCGCGCCGGAGTGTGTGTGTGTGTGTTTTGCGATCTGAGTGGTGTCTGGCCTCATTGTTTGTGCAGCATGCACGCGCAGTAATTTGATAATTTATCGCGAGTGTCGGCGAGTTAAATCAGCTGAGAGCTTAGTTCCGATCGGGTTAATGTAGTCTGTGCTAACGCGGCCCTGCCGGGGCGTGCAATCAGCCACCACGGCGACGGGGCGGGCCCGGCACTCTGCACGACACTCGTAAACCTGATGGGTCGAGGCACCGCCATCAGCACCCCACCAACCGACCTCCACGGACGACAACAGACATGAACTTTCTCCAAGGTAGTATTCAGGATCAACCGTGCAAGCTGGCAGCTTGGAATTTCTCGAAAAGGAAGTACGGTATTTCAGAAGAAAATGTAAAGTCGATTCATATTAATAGAGAAAGCCAAATGAAATCTTCTTGCTTTATTTTCAATATGTTTTCTGGAAAGTGTAGTAGAGGAGATAGTAGGTGAATATCAGTTTGGGTTTAGGAAAAATCGGGGTACAAGGGAAGCAATTTTGTCTTTAATATTAATACTTGAAGGGCGGATGAAGAAAAACAAAGATACTTTTATGGCATTTGTTGATTTAGAAAAACCTTTTGACAATGTTAGGTGGGACAAGAAGTTCAAAATTTTAAAGAAGTCAGGTCTAAAGTATCAAGATAGAAGAATACTCTATAAACTATATAAGAATCAAGTGGCTGTAATAAAAATAGAGAATCACGAGAGACATGCATCAGTTAAAAAGGGTGTGAGACAAGGTTGTAGTCTATCCCCGTTAATATTCAACTTGTATGTAGAAGAAGCAATGAAGAAAATTAAAAATTTCCATGTGGCATAAGTTTTCAGGGAGAGAAAATCAGTAAGCTAAGATTGCTGATGACATTGTCTTGTTAGCAGAGAGGGCTGAGGATATTGAGATGTTATTGAATGGCATGAACAAAATACTGAAGGAAGATTTTGGACTGAATATAAATCAAAGTAAGACAAAAGTGATGAAATGTAGCAGAAATGATACCAATACTAGTAGATTAAATATAAAAATAGGATCGGATACAATAGGAGAAGTGAGTGAGTTCTGTTACTTGGGAAGCAAAATTACAACAATGGCCGAAGCAGGAATGATGTTAAAAGCAGAATAGCACTAGCAAAAAGAGCCTTCATGAAAAAGAGAAACCTTTTAGTTTCAAATAATGATGTAGGAATTAGAAAGAACTTTCTAAAACTCTTTGTGTGGAGCACAGCTCTTTATGGTAGTGAAACATGGACTTTAGGAATACCGGAAATGAAGAAAATTGAAGCATTTGAAATGTGGTGCTACAGAAGAATGCTGAAAATTAAGTGGACAGACAAAGTAAGAAACGAACGAGTTTTGGAAATGATGGGTGAGAAAAGAAGTTTGTGGAAGAAGCTTACAGAAAGAAGAGACAGGCTGGTAGGTCATATTTTGAGACATGCTGGTTAATTTGTTAGTGGAGTGAACAGTCGAAGGTAAGAACTGTAGAGAAAGACAGAGATTAGAATATATGAAGCAGATAATTGAGGACGTGGGCTGTAAGGGGTATGTAGAAATGAAGACTGACGACAAAAAAAAAAAAAAAAAAAAAAAAAGGTTTTTCTAGGTCAAGGGAAAACAGTACAAAATGTCTCCAGGAATCAAAAGGGAATAAAGGTCGCTGCTACGCGGGGGGTTTCAGGAGAGGTCAAAATGGAGCTGAGGACAGCTACTCACCCTGGACGAAACATGTCATTAATCATTATCATTTTCAGCCAGTTCGATCATTTTCTGATGTGGCCTCTTAATGTCGTGATTTCAGATGTAACCTGAACAGTCTTCTCCATGTCGCTCTATCTTGGGTGATCCTCTGCCAGTTAACTCCGATAACCCTTCGGGTTTCCTTGTTCTCTCGGTCTGTGGTGATCTCTTGGGATCCACTCCATAAACTATTTGCTTTAGATTTGTGGGCATTTTAGATTTTAAGATAGTAGAATGCCTCTCAAAAGCTTGCCATCCCAGCTTGGTGCGACGGAAAATTTCGTGTATTACATCACCTCTCATATTTACAAGCTGTCCAAGATAAATATACTCTTCGACATTTTCTAAAGATTCATTATCTAGTTGTACGCTACCCTCCTGTGGCCCATTTGTTAGACATAATTTTTGTTTTTGAAAGATTCATTCTGAGGCCAACTGTTTTACACTCGGAGGTGAGATCAAGGTCATTAACAACAAGCGCAATGTCATCAACAGATCTCAAGTTCTTAAGTCTTCTGCCATTGATTCTAATTCCCTTTTCCGTCCATTCTAGCTTCGACATTGCCACCTCCAAGACAGCTGAAATTAATTTTGGAGAGATGGGATCACCTGGCTTAACACCTCTTTCGATGCGGAACTCAGTGGTTGGTTCTCTAACGTTTAAATAGGCTGAGGAGGAGACATAGATGTTATGGAGCACTCTAATATAAGCTGTATCCACGCCATGTTCAGTTAAGGCTTGCAAGACAGCCTTGTGAGTTATTGAATCAAATCTTCGAAGGCTACACAATGAGGCATCTGGTATTCGTTTGCGCGGCTAATTAATTCGAATCCCCCTGCAGCCATCCAGATATAGTTCTGGAATGGTTTCCCAAAGTCACTCCAGACGAGTGTCGGGATGGTTCCTTCCAAAGGCCTTGGTCAGTTTCCTTCCAGTTCCTTTCCTCCAGTCCGTTCCCGCCCCCAATGATCTCCATGTCGATGAAGCGTAAAACCCTAGCAGAATAAAACTTCCCTTCCATTTGCCTCACCCGGTCATTCTTGCAGTATACATCGAGACCTTGACAAAAAATTCACAGCCCCTATTCTTCATTCCAAATTCATTCATCAAAGTCTAACAGAATTTGCAGTACATAGATAACGTGACGATACGTCCCCCTTCCAGCGAGAGTAGAATTGTCCCGCTTCCACAAACAAAACGACAATTCAATATTTCTACCTACATATGAAGGTCTAAAAGAGACGTTGCTGTTTTTTGCCGCGCGGCGGTCAAGTCGACGCATGGACCATTGATGATCATTGATTACTCAAGGATTTATTAGCTGCAGCCAAGACACGAAAATGTTCGACGGGTTTTCGCTTATTTCCAACTACGTCACAGATCAAAAAATCACTAGCTGGAACACTAAGAATGTTGCTGCTGAATACCGTTGGGGGGAATCAGAGGCGGCCCTAGAAAATTTTTCAGGTGGTGCGAAATCTTATTTTGGCGCCCCCAGTGTGCAATCACTTATTAGTGATTAAGGTGACCCTATAGACAAAAATTTTTTACGCCCTACTAATATAATAAATGTAAAAGTTTGATTGCTTGAATATTTTTATTGTTTCATGTCGAAATGGCTAAGCGGCTTAAAATAAAATTTTGACAAATGTTTTGACAATCTACTTTTATCCCGATCGAAAAATTAATTACCTTGTGAATTTAAATTCAAATACGTATATGAATGCGTTATTAATTCCATTCGAGCAAAGCCGCGAGCAGAAGATAGTCTTTACATGTTAGTAATAATTCAAACCTTAGACAAATCAGTATAAGATAGCAGTGGTATGAATGAGAAACAACAGTAAAAAGTTACACTTTAAGTCTGAAAACTTTTATTTAAGCTGCTATGGCGTACACCAGGGATGGCGAACCTTTATTCATCAACGTGCCATTTTTTTTCTAAAGAAGTGTTGAATGAAGCCAAGACGTGCCTTCAAACAATCATGACTTAGTGACTAATGGGAAATGAAATAAAATGAAACTAGTGCAAATTCTGTTGTTGAAAATTAGATGCCAAAGAACTAACATTAGGTTCATACTTTGTTTCTTTTAGCAGCTTGCAACCTGAAGTAATCTGACAAACGGTCTTAAAGCCAGTCTTTAAAATTTTTCTGGTTCGCCTTCTTAGACAAAGATATTTTTGCTTTGTTTCACAGTGCCGTTTTACGGATGATATTCTACACACTGTTCCAGAACATAAAGCACACACCGCTTTATTAATCATGCTATATTGCTCAGTCTACCAAGGTTGAACTGCTCTATTACATTTATCTTGCATTTATCTTAAAAAAACTTAATTAGCAATTTTGAATAGTTGTACATATAACTCAAACTTAAACAAGGTGCTGTGTTAAAGAAATTAGTTTAAAAAATGCAAGAACTATGCGTAATTGGTAAAAGCAGTCAGCGACGTCAATATAAACAAACAAGTGAATAAGTTAGCGCCCTCCCGCTGTGCCCATGGAGGAAGGAAATATATGGAGGAGAAGTGACGTTAAATCGGCGAAGCAGGCTCGCGCATGTGCAGTGGCGGCAGCGGCGATATTGCGCTTCCAAACAATTGCGATGTTCACATTGTGTTAGATATAGTGATTATTTCATTTTGTAATGTGTATAAGTGTTTTATAATGCAACCTTGTGTTGCGTACGGTTGCACAAATAGGCCAGACAGGAAAGAACCTGGAATATCATTTCATAAGTAAGTTGAATTCTAATTATCGTTGTTGAAGTGAGCTGTAGAAGTTGCAAACTTCGCTGCCTGTCTATAAATATTTAGTCATAGCTCTCAATGGGATGACTTTGTTCTCAAATTTTTGTTGGTGTAGTGTAGAAAATCAGCATACCTTGCTATTTTGCACATAATAGACTAGCATTACTTTTTAACGAGTGTTGAAAATGAGATTTAAAGGAGTGTGTTTTACATCGCGATTCAGTGAATTTAGTTTTGCGCTTTCTTTCGTCACGTTGCAGTTTATGCTGACAGTGTATGATGAAATTAAATGTGTTAAATTATGCTATGCAATCTAGGAATCTTGATGAAGCAAACGATGTTGTAACTGCAAATACAGTTTGCGATTCAAATACGCGTGTGTGGGTATGTCTACATAGTTTGATTCTGTAGCGACAATTTAATGGAGATTGTGGTTAGGTCTAAATGCAGTCTGTACCAGAATGGTTTTGTTGTTCCATGAGGGACAAAGAATTTATCTATTACTGTTAGTAATTTCATGAGAACCAAGTTAGTGACAAAATGTATATCGCGATGGAAACTACTTTGAGCCATTTCCAATTAAGCTTACGATGTATGTTAACAAGATAACTATTTTTATTCTGGTCTAGGCCGCATTTCAACTTAACCATAAGTGGTAGTAAAAAAAACTGAAATATCCATTCTGCATGTAATTCATTGTAGCTATGGCAGAATTAATTTTTGGTCCAGGCCGCATATCAACCCAATCCCTGTATATCCCGAAAACTAAGCAAGATATCGAAAAATTTTATTCTTTATTTTCGATTTGTCTCGTCGTGTTACATAAGAATCGATCATTAAATTTGACTTTTGCGAAATTTTTCTTCTCCATTTCAACTCAAGACACCTCACTTTTGATACAGTATATCTCTAGAACTAGGTGAGATATCGAAATTTTTTATTCTTTATTTTTCATTTGTCTCGTCTTTTTAAAAAAGAATCCATCATCAAATTTGACTTTGGCCAATTTTTTCTTCTGAATTTCAACCAAAACCATTTCACATTTGGGACAGAATATCTCGAAAACTAAGCAGGATATCAAAAAATTTTATTCTTCATTTTTTATTTGTCATATCGAGTTACATAATAATCCATCACCAGATTGCGGCGTCACGTTTATCCTAGAGTCCCCTTGAGGTTTTTGTACATATTCCCCGTGTCTGTATGGAAGCGGCCATGCCCCCCCCCCCCCCCACTCCTCCTCCGCCCTGCTTCACTTCAGTGCGTGGTGAAGGTCTCTTGCGTCGTCTCCATATATTTCGTTCCTTCATGGCTGTGCCCCACCTGCGTTTGTTCACTCAGACCGTTTGGTCAGAAATTCCCTCGAAATCCACCTATTTGCGCAATATGTTGTCGTTCTGGCACCGGTAGTTTTGTTCACGATGAACTTTGTTACTATGATCTTAAATTATATAAACGAAAAAATAAATTACTTATTTCAATTAGTTTCCTAGTTAATCACTGCCGTGCCCACATTATTTAGCCGCGTGCCATCGTTGGCACGCGTGCCATTGGTTCGCCATCCCTGGCGTACACAATGCTCACATCACGTATACGCCAAATTTACATAGTTTTTAATCATTTTTCTTTAAACAAACAAATAAGGAAATAAAACCATAACTAAAAGGCCAGGATTGTCATCTTCCGCGCTTTTATCCTTGGGCAATATTATTTTTTATGGATAAAATTGTAAAATCTGACAGCCTATCTAGAGTCTATGTTTACCGTAAATAAGATTTGATAATTTTTAATTTACTAAAATCTCGTTCTCCTTTAACGATAGTTATTCGAAGTGCTGTCCCAACGTTTGGAAATATATCCAGCCAACCATTTTGTTTCATAAATTGAACTTTTATTTGTTCTGTTGATTCAAGTCCCATCATCAACAGTTTCAGTCAGAAAGCTCCCCAATCAATTTACAACCAGATATGTCTCAATTTTCTCCATCAATTAAACTTATTTCTAAATCTGCACAGGATTTTTCCAATTCGATCTTTCAGGAAATGGTCTGATAATATGTAAGAACGACAATGTGTCATTAAATCTGGATAGTTGTTCGGGATCTGACTGGTTTAATTATAGGATACGTCCCAGTCGGAGAAATAATTTCTCTAGGTGTTATCAGAGCAGACGAATAATTCCGGTACTCTTTCTCAAACAATTGTGATGCGTTACATAAATCCACTTTCACCCTGCATAGCGTTGTTTAAATTTTTATTTCAAACAGTGTGTTATACCAAGTTACCAATGGTAACTACAAACTCAAATTGCTCCATGATCCGGCTCAGGTACAAGGCCTCTTTTGCTGCAGTTCAATAATTCGTTTCCAGAATGGTGTCGCGAACTGAAGAGCAGACTGCAGCGAGGCTAGAAATTCTATTCTCCAAAAGAGTTCCGCAAATTTTTTGCGATAATCCTTCAAGTGCAAGGATACCACTTCTTATCACTTTGTTAGGTCGAGATAATATAACAAATATTCTTTAAAGAAACCCGTACAAGGAAACCGATTTTACTGATGCTTTGGTGGCACATGCTATTAGCAGATTTAATGACAGCTATTTGGATTAAAAAATGCTCGAAGATATTGGTTCTGAATTCTGCTTTGGAAACCTATTATATTGGATCCATTGTCATATGTTTAGCCTCGACAATCATTCATATCAAAATCGAACTTTTGCAAAGTATTATTTATAAACATACCAGTGAGACCAGTTCCTAAATCCAGAAAAGTCACTTTCCGGTTTGTACGCAACGAAACACTCAAGTACTTGGACTTCGTCTTCATCAGTGTCAACAAAAGCAATGTGAAAGGTAATTTTTCGGCATGACTGATGGGTGTGTGGGGAAATTGCCACCGGAGCCTGTGTTCCATTGCAATTAAATTAAATTATTATTATTATCAGGAGAACAATTCAGTGTAATGACTTATCCATAGTCAAAATTTTATTTCGAACTTCATTCATTTTGAATACATTTGCCAAAATAACAGACATTATTCTCGTTGCTAGCAATACGCCGGAGATGCTCCATGATTACATAGTCATATTTTCCTAGCGGTTGCAATATACCCAGGAAGTCACCATTATTAGAAGTATTTAGTGTTTCAGATCCAAAGCTTTCCCTGAAAAAAATATTATTGCATGTTAAAAACTATTCTTCGGACATCATTCATTCAAGGGTAGTATTCCACTCCTAACTTTTCGTATTTAATCTGTATTTACAAACCCTTGTCTATTACACTGACTTTTTTAAATCGAATCAACGTACCTATCCAATTGAGCATGGTATGCTCGTAACTTGAGGCAGTTTCGTTTTTTTCCGAAAAAAAAAAACTTCTGTTGAATAAACAACACTCTTTATGTACAGACCAAGAGCAAATAAGCCATATGTTTTTAATAAGTTTCTCCATTTGATATTACTCTTTAAAAATACGTATTTGAAAAATGACATCCATGTTTTTTTGTTTTATTGCTTGTTGTTTTCATCGCTGGAATAATTATTTCATCTGTTGGCTGCAGAGTCAATGAGTGACCACTTTGAAAAATTATCATAATTTGTGCTTTGAAAAGGCGGCGGTGGTGGTATGTCTGGTATATCCCATTGTGTAATATTTTGAACTGCAGACGACGTTCCAGACATGACTAAATCTTCATGTACATCCTGCTCTTTATCATCATGAGCCTCGTCTGTAGAACTACTTATTAAATAAGTTTCATTCCTTCCCGTGTTGAACCTAGTTCTGGTGACAACGATTCAGATGACTTCTCAATTCTAAAAAATTTTGCAAGCAATTTTGAACACTTCCTCAGTGTGGCCTTGATTTGTTTTCTTTTAAAGTATTGTGCGCCAAATACGTAATACCTTTTTTTTTTGTAGGTAGCACATGTCTTGTCGGTAAAACACACATCATACTTTGCAAATATTTACGATACCAATGTTAATTGCAATCGCCTAAGGTCTAACATGGGAGAAATAGATTAAGTAGGTTGAATCTCGGGTCATAAATGTGCACCCGCATGCGAATTTATTCGAAGACTACAGCCCAAAAGACAGGAAACAGGTGCGGGAGGCACAGAACCGGTGAGTGCTAATTATGGGACGTGTTTTGATTTTCTTGATTCAAGTAACTTGAGCTACTCGAGTTTATTCGATTCTGTGATGCACTAAGAAGAAGCTCTTATGTCAATAAACTCGTCTGGATGATTAGTGTATTAAGATAACATGTGAACAGCAAGCTTGGTTATTATAGAATTTATTTTTTATTTTTTGCGCAGACGATCTTCCGCTGTAATTCGGCGCCCCCCGTATGATGGCGCCCGGTGCGGTCGCACCGCTCGCACCGCCCTAGGGCCACCCCTGGGGGGAATTATTTCAACACTTCCGTGCTAACACTCTCAACTGTACGAACTGCAATATAACTATTGAGTGCGTTACGTGTCTGCCTGGAAGTAACGCAGCTGTCGGAAGAGAGTTTTCTTTAACAAATAAAATATGTAAAAGTGAAAAAACACATTTAAGCGTCGCAGTATTGAAAGCCATTTTGATTACCAAGACTAACAGCAACAAATCACGTAATGAGCTCCATTGAAAACTAGACCCAATATTTTGAAACTGATTTGTTCTGCCAACAAATACAAAACAACTACCTAGTTAGACGTCAGATGTCAGACACTAAGGCTAAGTGCCTAAGTAATATATTATACTTATTGTGAGTTTTCATCGTTTTCGAATAAAAATTAGTAAAATACGAAAAAATTGTTTTTACAAAATTCCTCAAGCGTCCCGATCTGGCGAAAAAGAAAAACTGTCACGTTATGTATAGACAATAGTATAAATGTGGATTTTTTTTTTTTACTTATGGCTTTACGCCTCGTCGACGTCAAGGTCATTAGAGGCGGGATGGGACTGGAGACATGGAACGGGAACGAATTCGGCCATGGCCTTTTTTTGAAGGAAGCGTCCCAGCACTCACCTGCAGTTATTTGGGGAAACTATTGAAAACCAAAATCTGGATGCCTGGACGGGGATTCGAACCGGCGTCCTCCCGAATGCGAGGCCAGAACGTTAACCGCTCATCCACCACTCTTGGTGAGAGAGTAGAATTTGGCTGCGTGGACACATTAAGCACACAAGTCGATAAAATATAGTTTAGTTGGCACTGTTTACTCTGCGTTACTCATTGACACAGCCCGCTGGGAATGTGCGAAAGCCAGGTTAATTGGTTGCGTTAATGAACCACCTTGATTATTAATCAGGTGACACTGCAACCCATTGACAGTTATTGCGGTGACGCACAACGAAAGATTCTCTTTGTACCACGAAAAAAATATCTATTTTACTCGAAATAGAGACAGCAAACACAGAAAGAAACCTCTACTTCATATTTTAACCATTAATGAAAAAAAACTTCTTTGAAACTCCTTTTTTTTGCACTCATTAATTTCAACAACCCTACCATTCCGTATCAAACAGGAAGGTGAGCCATTTTACTTCGGATTGTAATTATCTAATGTTGTAATAGTCATACCTATGCACAGGGAATATAGCTAAACCATATTCATCCAACTATTATCAATACACAAAAAGCTACCGACAACCGATATGTGGAATTAGAAGACATTTATGGTTGGTTCGCATTTTAGAATACATTGAACTATTCGATACTAATCTAATCAGTACTCGTTACTATCGACTCGTTACTCGTTACTTTTGATACAATCGAGCACTAGCATGAAACATCGCATCGAGTCTCGTCGCGTACGATTTACGGGATGACTTCATTCGTACTTCTAAAAGTTTACGTAAATTATTCATTTACTAAAGTGATTTAAATTTGCACTGAAAAATAAAATAGAACATAGATTCACAATTTAGAATAAACACATTTCATAAATTTTTGAAATTAATAAAATGTCACTAATGTATTGTAACAGCCCTCAAACCTAAAATGAAATTTAATTGTATTTTATGTAGCATTTGTAGTAAGCTAGAGTATGATGAATATGATCTGATATCTTTGTTTTGAAAATTCCTGTAAATCAATGTATGTATACTTTGTTTTATGAAAAGAAATTATTTAAAGGCCATTTAATATGTTTAAGAATAGAATTGTTTAAGAGAATTGCTTAAATGTTTGTAATTCCAAGTATTAATGCAAGTTACGATATCTAAAGGACAATTTGCTACAGTTTCAAATGATTTCTGTGAATAATTTTGTGTTTAAGTATCTTTAATTTTCATTTCTGACCATTTTGTATTAATTGTAAATGATTTGGTATTAATTCTGATTGCTTTTAATATGTTTCAATTGTTTAAGTATTGTTAATTTTCGAGAAATATCTGGTGGAAGCTTTTGAAGTGTTCTAGAAATTTCCATAGAGTTTATATAAAGCGATCATCCACGACAGAGAAACAGTTTTACAGTCAGTTAGTTTTTCGGTAAAGTTTTTCACCGACTAAATTATCTGTGGAAGGAGTGTTGTATGCAATCTCTGGATTGTATCTACGCATGTAAACACTATCGTTCACGTCGAGTTTCTTTGAGAATAAAAACAAGTCTAAACTGAAATACATTGTAGACTACTTAATTATCGTATTAATTAAACCTCCAACAATCTTATAGTATAAAAAGCAATAACCATCTCAAATTATCTATCCAAATTTTCTATTTACAAATTAGGTTCTGTAAATTTTAATCTTAAAGAAAAGCAAACCCACAAAAAAACTATTCCTGTTATCAAAATTACTCACAGTTACCTCGATAAAAATATTAACATTTCCACATTTACAGCCATACTCTGCAATTCACAAACATTGTAGGTGGCAGAGATAATTCTATGCATTCCAATACCGAATAGCACGAGCAAGGAAAGAATACATAAAAGAATTGCGACCTAAATAGGCTAGAGGAAGAAGTATTAAATTGCACTCATAGGTCAAAGAATTTCGCATATTTTCCAATAAATAGAAACGAAAACGACGTCGTCTGTCTGCCAAACAATCCCAGGCCAAAATATGTATCAATTCTTTGACGCTTTCATAAGGGCTGTAATAACCAGTCACGAATCGAGCTGCTCTCCTCTGTACCCTTTCCACTGAGTCAATCAGGCCCTTGCGATACGGATCCCAAACTCCACAACAGTAAACCAGATGTGGATGCACTGGAGTTTTGTACTCTATTCAGATTCATTTACATCTACATCTACATCTACATATATACTCTGCAATTCACAAAATTGTGGGTGGAAGAGGGTGCTCAGCACCAAAGCTAATCTCTTTGTTGTGCATACCAATCCCTAATGGTACGAGGGAAAAAAGAATTCATATAAGAATCATTGCCACACCTTATTTCTCTAATCTTATCTTTCCTGTCATTCCGGCTCAAATAGGTTGGTGGATGACGTATTTCACTACACTCGTAAGTGAAAGTGAGAGTACGCATGTTTTCCAATAAGTTTAAACGAAACGTGTGTCGTTTATCTACCAGAGACTCCCAGCCTAGTCTACTAATCAGTTCTGTGACGCTTTCATAAGGACTGTAGCAAGCGGTCACGAATCGAGTGGCTCTTCTCTGTACTTTCTCTATACTTTCGATCAACCCCTTACGAAACGGATCCCAAATGGCACAACAATAATCCAAATGTGGGACGCACAAGAGATTTGTACGCTATCTCCTTTGTTTCTTCATTACAATTTTTCAAGATTCGACCTATGAATCGCAACCTAGAATTAATTAGCTCTACCTACTAACGAATTAATGTGTATGTCCCATTTCATGATCCTTTGTACTGTTACTCCCAAATATTTCATAGAATAAACCATATCAATAACTGAATTTTTTAACTGGTATTTCTTAACAATTGCATTCTTTTTGTTAGTTATGCTCATTGTCTTGCACTTTTTACAATTTAGAGTAAGTTGCCACTCAGCGCACCAAGCCAAAATAACATCCAGATCACGCTGAATTTCTAAGCAATTGGCCAAATTCCTTACTTCCCTATAAATAACTGCATCATCAGTAAACAATATAAAAAGGCTTTTCACTTTGTCTCCGAGATCGTTTATAAAAATTAAGAAAAGAAGTGGTCCTATTACACATCCTTGAGGTACACCCGATGTAACATCTAGATTAGAAGAACTTTCTCCTTCAACGACAACATACTGCAACCGACCAGTTAGAAAATCCTTTATCCATTCACAAAGCTGATCCGATATTCCGTACGCTCCAAGCTTCGCTAAAAGGCGGTTGTTTGGCACAGAGTCAAAGGCTCTCTGAAAATCTAAAAAAATTGTATTTACTTGTAAATCTGCATCAATAACTTTCATTATGTCGTGTGTAAATAGGGCCAGCTGTGTTTCACATGATCTTTTCTTCCGAAATCCTTGTTGATTGGTTGTAAGCAAATTATTATCGTCTAGTAATTTCATAATGTTCGAGCATATAATATGCTCCATAAGTCTACTACAAACAGATGTTGTAGATATGGGACGATAGTTTCCAGGATCACTTCGATCACCTTTCTTGAAAATCGGAGTTACTTGCGCGATTTTCCAGTCTGAAGGTACTTCTCGCTCTTCTAATGATTTAATGAATATATCAGACAGAAATGGCCCGATTTCCACCGCATACTCTGAAAATAGTCTTACTGGAATTCCATCCGGGCCCGGTGCCTTCCCCCACTTCAGGAGCTCTAATTGCTTAATGATACCTGCAGTATCTATTCGTAATGATTCCATCATCAACTCGACACGGCGTGGGAAAACGGGAACACTATCCTTATGTTCATCAGTAAAATAGCTGGGCGAACCGTTCCAGTCCCCGCATGATGCGTCGTATTTGTTCGTTTATAGAATAAAACTGACAGCCATGAGACAAATGCGAGCAACGAAATTAATTTGTAACATTTCGACACTTCGAGTCAGGAGATGTACTCTTTAGTAAGTAACGAATACACATTTTTTTTTTTTTTTTTTTTTTTTGTAACAGTTTTAACGTCCCTTTTAACAACGTGGTCTTTTAGAGACGGGAAAGGATGGGGGCAGGAATGGGAAGGAATTCGGCCATGGCCTTTTGAAGGAAGCATCCCGGCATTCGCCTGGAGTGATTTGGGGAAACCATGGAAAACCCAAATCTGGATGCCCGGACGGGGATTCGAACCGCCGTCCTCCCGATGCGAGGCCAGAACGCTATCCGTTACACCACCACGCACGGTACGAATACACACTGTTTGCTACAGCTCAGTCTATGGACAGACATCGAAAACAGCTCTGGTTGTCATTTGTACGCGTTAGTCACTACGAAAGAGCGAGAAAGCTGACTTTTGTCCAATCACATCTGTGACACATCACATCAGATATTGCAGCGGTTCCAATACTGCTTCTTATTTCAGGAATTAGACTGTTACGTAACACTACAATCTTGTTTGAAGCTTGGAACGACTGCAGACTGTCATAATTTCTTTTAAGTGGTTTGTTTCCCTGCTGACTGCCAAGTAAATTTCTTGGAATTACATTGATAACAAGCTTAGCTGTTCTGGACACTTTGGACGTTTCAAATTCTGCAACCTGTTGGAGCGAGTGATGAGGGGATGCACGAGAGAAGAAAAGGAATTTTGTTAAAAAAAAATTTGGTCAGAACATTCATTCAATATGATGGTGGTAGTATGGGACCCACAATTTGAGGTATCAAAAAACAGGAGTTGGAGAGGGTGCAAAGTAGGGGCTGGTATATTTGTTTCTGGAATTAAGGCAGAACGCGATCAGTAATATCATAAAAGAGCTGGAGTGGGATTAATTGGAAGACAGAAGGAGGGTGAAGAGGGTCATGGGAGTGTACAAGGCGTATATTGGTAATGATGCGTGGAAAAAATATTGGTGTAAGAATTAAGTAATGCATGGAAGTGAAAAGATGACCATTACCACAAGCTGGCACTCGATTTCAGGCGTTTAGGAAGATTTTCTTTTGTAGGTAATGGTGTCAGGGATTGGAATAAGTTTCCAAGAGAAATGATGAATAATTTACCAAAAACGTTGAAAGAATTTAAAGTTGAAATTTCTAGAGAGCAGTTGTAGGTTGGTGCAGAAAACGGGGAAACGGTGTAGGGAAATTGCCACCGGAGTGTGCGCTCCATTGCAATTAAATTAAATCACATAAATAAATAACAAAGTACACTGTTTTGGTCTCCATTATTTTAAATCAAAGACTTCGTGATTCCTTTTTTTCCAACACTCCAGTCATCGTCACAGTTATCTTCATTTTACCACAAACTGAGAGTGTTGGGTAAGCGGTTACGCCTCTGGTCTCGCATTAGGGTGGACGTGGGTTCGAATCCCCATCCGGGCATCCAGAATTGGGTTTTACAGGTTTCCCCAAGTCAGTCCAGGATGGTTCCGAAATCGTTCTCGTTCCTTGCACCCAGACCTTACCCGACTCTAATGCCTTTACGTAAACGAGGTGTAAAGATACAAACATTACCCCAAAATCATAACATTATTACTATTGATAATTATAATTGCGATGGATTCGTGGCAATTTCCCTATCAATCTAATATCTTTTATAATTGGAGTGTTAAATTTCTCCTACACTACTTTTCCGATTTAAAAATTTCAATTTTAAATTCCTTATCACTTTACTTGGTCATTTGTTCCAACCACTGACATCCTTACCAACAACAGCAAAAAAATTCCCACTCCCTATGCAATGAAATCGAGGGCCAGCTTGTGGTCATGGTCGCCTTTCCCTTCCATGCACTATTCCTAATTCTTGTTCCTCCAAGCCCCACCATCAACATATGCCCTGTACATTCCCAGCACTCTCTTCACCCTCCTCCTTTCCTCCAGTGACTCCCAACCCAGCTCCTTTATCATATCAGTTACTGACTGTGTCCTGCGATAATTTCCACAAACAAATCTAGCTGCTCTTCTTTGCACACTTTCCAACCAAAATATCCGTTCCAAATTAAACCAACGTGAAAGCTATTCCATTAATGTTCTTGCGATTGTTTTTGGCCAGTAACTTGATACACTTGTTTGACTGTCTCCACAATGCTCTTGCGTGTCTGCCCGTGCGTAGAGTAGGGTCCCATTAGAACGCTGTCACTAGGGTCTCTTCCCCCCGAATTCCAGTACCGGAAATCGATGACCCGACACCTGGGCCGCCCCCTACAGGTGTACCAACACGGCGGCGACAAGTCGAACTGATCGCAGAGGAAACCGATAGACATCGCGGGAATCACTATCACCAGACACCACACAAGTTTCGAACAGACTGTACGTTTAAGGTGCCACATACGGTATATTACATAAATATGTAGAGGGGCACCTTTACGACATTAAATAATCATTATTGTAGGCCAATTCTACGGCTGTTTTTTTTTTTTTCGGCCATGTATGGACTACGACTACGCAACTTCATTTCCTCTTCTGAGTTTCCGTCCTCCGTCGCCAGTACTCCTTCATTTTTTGGCTCACTCTTGCTTTTTCTTCCTCTGAAAATGCCCTCTTTTTCCTGATTGGGTTTTCTTCAGTCAGATCCGTTACCTCCACAATTTTTCCTCTGAATAACTTCCTGTCTTGTATGTCTTCCATGCTGATCCCACATTTTTTCACATTCTAATGGACCTCCTTCATCCATGGAACTTGTTTTTTTTAAAAAATTATGATTATTTAATAAATACACCAAAGCAACTGTTGTTGGATAGTATTTATTTCACGGACGCGTTCGCCTCTCGTCGAGGTATATTCAGCGTACACTGTTTTTCTGTAATATCTGATTAGTTTTAACTTTTGAACATGATGGCGAAACTGACGCTACTCAGCATTAAACGCATAAAACTTCTTCAAAACAATAATTTAACACCACTTTGCTCCTCCCTCCCCCAACACAAATGCACATTTTGACTAAAACAAAGCAAAACTCTCACACAAACACACGAACAGAAATGCAATTACAAAATTCGAACTCTCCGTTCACAGCACCACCGTCAGTAAAACAAACAGTTGAATAACAGCAAAGCGCACACGAAAAACTGTCAATGACGTGCATCAGAAACTGTGTACCAAAAACTAACTACCAGAGAAGTCGTAATATCTCAACTACGTCCAAACTGTATAATTGAGTGCAATACTGGAAGCATATTTTATGAGATGCAAGATTGGTTAACTTGTTAGTGGAGGGACACTCGAAGGTAAGAACTGCCGGGAAAGACAGAGATTAGAATATAATGAAGCAGATAATTGAGGACGTGCGTTGTAAGGGGTATGTATAGATTAAACGGTTATCACAGGATACGAAGGGATTACATCAATCCAGTCGAGAGACTGATGACAGGGGAAAGAAAAATGAAATGGAAACATTCATGTTGATGGCACAGGTAAGGAAATGTAAATGTAAGTTACAATATGAATCCTATCTTATTAAACCTATGTAATGAAATCTTTCTATATAAAAATTTCAAAAACTGATAATATGAAAATACGTCATATTATGCTTCCTATATACAGGATGTCCTACTATATGAAAAAACTTTATTTAACTAAAAGTATATTGATATTGATTTTTTTTTTTTACAAATATAATGAATGATGGCACATTTAAAATTGACTTTTAATTAGTATGCGCAGTTTCACATCTAGAGGTGCAGCAGGTTTTACAAAAAGGTGCCACGAAAGTGTACAAATCGCCTCCTAGCGTAAGGGCTTGCTTCGCTCGCCCTAATAAAAGAGCTGGAATGGGATTCATTGGAAGACAGGAGGAGGGTGAAGAGAGATATGGGTGTGTACGAGGTGTATACTGGTGATGAGGCATGGAAAGATATTGATGTAAGAATTAAAAGTAGTGCATGGAAGGGAAAAGATGACCATGACCACAAGCTGGCACTCCATTTGAGGCACAAGGGTGTGGGAAGATTTTCCTTTTTAGGCGTGGCTGTCGGGGATTGGAATAAGTTATGAAGAGAAATGATGAATAATTTACAAAAAATATGGAAAAATTTGAAGTTGAAATTTGTAGAGGGAAAATGTAGGTGGATGCAGGAAAATGGGGGAAAGATTAAATTAATTTAAATATAGTCCCCTCGCGTCTAAAGAAAAATCTATTGGGATAGTATTTCTAGGGTTGTTTTTTTTTTAAGTGTTTTACGAAAAAAAAAATTATTTATTTAATTTTGGCGAGAGTTATTGTAAATTGTTGTGTTTAGTACATTGATGACAGCGTGTGTATTCGAGCATCTTTGAACTATTAGATGATGGCGGGCGCGGACTAGTGTGTGTGCCTGGCTGTTATTCAAATGATTACGGAAGCTTCCGCGGTCACTGTATGTACTGTCTTGGTTCTCCAGGTGAAGTAGCGTCGAACTTAATAACAAGATAGAGCAACTTTTAGGAGATTGATCCAAAATTTCAAGGGTTTCCACGAGAAGGAGAATAGGAAATGTAGTAACATATGGACGGAAGAAAGGAGGAAACAGCAAAGTGAGAGGATGAAGAACTATTGGAAGTCAAGAAAAGAAGCATCGAAATGAATGCACGGGATTACTTTGCGTGGTCCTTAGATGGCTGATACCGAAGAGAAGAAGAAATGATCTATACTTATACGGAAGGAATGTGTTAGTATGACATCTGCATAGCCGTGCTCGCTAAGGCGGTCTAATGGGATTCGATGGGTCCGTGGTTCAATCCTGCCACCCGTGAAAAGTATTTATTTTTTAATTTGATTTTTTTTATTTCTGTTGGATGTAAGGAAACATACTCCCTTACATTTTTGTTTGTATTGATTCAGTTTTAATGTTTCTATTTAAATATTTAGATGTAATAAGTTGTTTGTTTAAGATTTATATTGGGTTACGGTAATTAGTTTTGTTTGTTTCATTTATTTTCTTTCAGTAAAAGAAAAGATAATATTTAGTATGGTAGAGCAAAGAGTAGTGTGTTAAAAGAACTTCTTTGGTGGACGGAGAACAGAAGTCTGTAAAATAAATTTAAATAAAAAATGAGAATATAGCGGGCGAATTGTGCTTCGAGATATTCTGTAAATAATTTTGAATGAATGCTGAAAGTGTATGTAAGTTGCACGTAAAAATGTGGAACAATAAAGGATATTAATTTACATGGATCTTGTAGCATTAATTTTTTTTAAATAAATTCTACGCTTTTTTTATTTTCCGTTGGCCAATACGCAAATTCGGGATTGGAATGCGCGGTATTAAGATTAGTGCTTAGTACCCTCTGCCACCCACAATGTTTGTGAATTGCAGAGTATGGAATGTAGGATTCGAACCAGGGACCTTGCGTTCCGCATTCACGCAACTTAATCGTCTGAGCCACCGGACCACTCAATTATTCACTGAATAAGTTAAAGTAACAGCTTAGAACTGGTGTAGGCACTGTGGAAGTGGAAATGGCGCGTCTTCACTGTTGTTGTCTGTGAGTTTCTCGCCATCTTTGCCACCCCTCTGATGACGTTAGCGCGACCCAGCTCTATCGATAGCCGTAGAATCCAGTCGCGCCCTCGAGATATCGATGGCACCTCGTTGCGCCGCCGTCGTCGACAATGACGCCATCTGGTTGAGAAGTTGGTGTCGCTACAGAGCTGTCTGTGTGACGTACAGCGCTGCACATAATACGAGGCGGATAGCGGCCCGACGGATGGAGCCAATCACAGCGAGCTCCCCCCCACAGCTGCGGCCACACAATACATCGCCACCACAACCATCAACAAGAAGGCTAACTGACATTAATATCGACCTCACTTCACTTGGTCGCTTCGTTGTGCCTTGTGCTGTAACCAAGCTCATATAACTGAAATGTGAGCGGTGTACCTGCATACATTCGAAAGACGTTGTAACACCCCTCAAACCTAAACTTTATGTGGAATTGTATTTTATGAAGCATTTGTAGCAAGCTAGAATGTGATTGAAAATGGTTTTGTATATTTGTCTTGTATTTTATTGTAAATCACTGTAAATGGGTTTTCTGTTGTGGAAAGAAATTATGTAAACACCATTTAATATGTTTAAGAACAGAACTATGCCAGAGAATTGCTTAAATGTTTGTAATTGTAAGTACTAAGGTGACCGACGATGGTTAAAGGACGATTTATTACAGTTTAAAATGATTTATATGGATAATTTTGTGTTAAGTAATCTTCAATTTTAATTACTAAGCAATTTGCAATGATTGAAAATGATACTAATGTACTAATTCTGATTGTTTTAAATGTGTTTTCAATTGTGTAAGTACTGTTAATGTTCGAGAAATATCTGTCGCAAGCCTTTGTAGCGTTCTAAAACTTTCGATAGAACTTATATAATGTTATCAGCAGAGACTAAGAGACAGTTTGTTACAGACAGTGTCTTGGCATTAGTTTACGTCGGCCAAGGACAGTGTTGAACGAACAGTTTTGGTAGTATTGTCTTTGGAAGAAGTGTCGATTATAATCGTTGGAGTGTTGTGTTTATACGTGAATTGTATTTAGAAGCCTGATGCTTGCTAATAATAAAAACAAGTTGAAATTTGAAACTTGATCGTGGACTAGTTATTTATTAATAAATGTAATTAAAACGACGATCAATCTACTACCGTGATAGTCAAGTACACAGAACCAACCACGATAGTTTCAAAGAGTGTGTAATTCCTTGCGCCGAAGGGCAGAGGCATACACCTGCTACGAAATTCGAAAGTATGTGTTGCAGCGCAATGATTATTAGACATTTTTGGATTGTCTTGGTGCATACTGTCGCCTTCTGAAATATTCAGTACTTCTTATAACACCAATAAGCAGTTGATCCCTGATATAATTCGCTTCCTATCCTAGCTCGTAACCGTTTAGTATCTAGGCATAACCTGAAATAATGACAAGGGTTCGATATCTGAGAATTTTTATTCCTTATAGCTTTACGTGGGGTGTAAGGGTTTGGGAGAGACTATACTAGTCTTTTCCAACCAAATGTCAACCTCTCCTTCACGTGGTGCACCCTGTTTCGTACGGACGAGACTCTGGCGACTGAAAGATTCCCGGTATAAGGAGTCACCCACTGCTTACCAACGGCCTCCGAAAGGAGGGCGGAAGAGCGGGGAGTGGTTCAGGGCACCCTCTTGCCCTTGGGGTTGGAAACGGCCCCTAAAGGCGGATGAATCAGAAATGATCAACGGCATGGGATGCAGAAGGCAACGGGAAACCACTGCATTAAAGACCCAAAGGGTATCCCGAGGACATGTAATCCTCTCAAATTACATATATCATGATGGCTTCTTCCTGGGTAAAATATTCCGGAGGTAAAATAGTCGCCCAATCGGATCTCCGGGTGGGGACTACTCAGGGAGAGTCATCAGAATGGATAGAAACATTCTACGAGTCGGAGCGTGGAATGTTAGAAGTCTGAATAGGGCAGGTAGGTTAGAAAACTTAAAAAGGAGATGGAACAACTTAAGTTAGATGTTGTTGGGATTAGTGAGATTAACATGAAGGACGCACAGGATTTCTGGTCTGGGGAACACAGGATAATTAGCACACAAGTTGTCAATGGAGTCACTGGTGTAGGATTTGTAATGAACAAGAAAGTAGGAAACGGGTGAGTTATTATGAACAGTTTAGTGACAGGATTATTTTGATGTGGTTAGAAACTAAGCCAGTCCCAACCACATTAGTACAAGTATATATGCCAACGTCACGAGCAAGATGACGAAGAAATAGAAAAAATATACGCTGAAATTGAAGAATTAATCCAATATGTGAAAGGGGGAGGAAATAATAATCATGGGTGATTGGAATGGAATAGTGGGAGAAGGAAAAGAGGGGAATACTCTAGGAAGTTTTGGTCTGGGAGAAAGAAATGAGCGAGGAAGCAGGTTGTTAGAATTTTGTGAAAGATATAAGCTGGTAGTGGCGAACACACTGCTTAAGAACCATGCAAGAAGAATATACACCTGGAAACATCCTGGGGATACAGACAGATATCAGCTAGATTATATCATGGTCAAACAGAGATTCAGGAATCAAGTTCTAGACTGTAAAGCGTACCCAGGAGCAGACATAGACTCGGACCATAATTTGATAGTAATTAAGTTCAGGCTGAAATTCAAGCGAATAAGGAAGCAGCATAATCAGAACAGACTGGCAGTGAATAAACTGAAACAATCTAGCACAAGAGAAAAGTTTGCAGAAATGGTAGACTTAGGTCTAAGAATTAACTGTGAAAGGAGCTCAACCGAGGACGAATGGAATGCATTAAAGACCGAAATAATGAAAGCTGGGCAAAGAAGCCTTAGGACTTTAGGGAACAAGCTGCCCGAAAACCTTGGATCACAGAAGAAATTTTGGCAGCTGATCGGATCAGAGGAGAAGGTACAAAAATGCTCAGGATGAAGCAGGAAGATGAGCAGTACAGGCAATTTAGAAATCAAATAAATAGGAAATGCAAAATAGCAAAAGAAAAATGGCTACAAGAAAAGTGTGAAGAAGTAGAAAGGAAATGGTGCTAGGAAAAGTAGATGTTGCATATAGAAAGATCAAACAGAATTTTGGAGAAATGAAGAAAAGAGGTATGAACATTAAAGCTGCCGATGGGAAACCTCTTTTAAGCTCAGAAGATAGAGCTAACAGATGGAAGGAATACATTGAGAAACTGTATGATTGGGACGACTTGAACAATAGTGTATTGGAAAAGGAAGGCGATGTCGACATGGATGACTTAGGAGATCCTGTTTTGAGGACAGAATTTAATAAAGCTCTGAATGACTTGAAAGCAAATAAGGCAGTTGGAATTGATGAGATCCCTGCAGAACTTCTTAAATCTCTAGGAGAGGAAGGAATCGAAATATTATTCAAGCTGATATCAAAAAGTTATGAAACAGGAGAAATTCCAACTGATTTTAATAAAAATATCATCTTCACACTTCCGAAGAAAGCACAAGCTGACAAATGTGAGAATTATCGCACAATTAGTCTAACATCACATGCTTCAAAATTACTGACCAGAATAATATACAGAAGGATGGAAAGGGTAGTAGAAGAGATAGTAGGTGAAGATCAGTTTGGGTTTAGGAAAAAATCGCGGTACAAGGGAAGCAATTCTGTCTTTAAGATTAATACTTGAAGGGCGGATCAAGAAAAATAAAGATACATTTATGGCATTTGTTGATTTAGAAAAAGCTTTTGATAATGTTAGGTGGGACAAGATGTTCAAAATTTTAAAGAAGTCAGGTCTTAAGTATCGAGATAGAAGAATCCTCTATAAACTATATAAGAATCAAGTGGCTATGATAAAAGTAGAGAATCACGAGAGACATGCATCAGTTAAAAAGGGTGTGAGACAAGGTTGTAGTCTATCCCCGTTAATATTCAACTTGTATGTAGAAGAAGCAATGAAGAAAGTCAAAGAAAAATTTCCATGTGGCATAAGTTTTCAGGGAGAAAAAAATCAGTATGCTACGATTTGCTGACGACATTGTCTTATTAGCAGAGAGGGCTGAGGATATTGAGAAGTTATTGAATGGCATGAACAAAATACTGAAGGAAGATTTTGGACTGAATATAAATCAAGGTAAAACAAAAGTGATGAAATGTAGCAGAAATGACACCAATACTAGCAGATTAAATATAAAATAGGATCTGATGCAATAGGAGAAGTGAGTGAGTTCTGTTACTTGGGAAGCAAAATTACAACCGATGGCCGAAGCAGGAATGATGTTAAAAGCAGAATAGCACTAGCAAAAAGAGCCTTCATGAAAAAGAGAAACCTTTTAGTTTCAAATATTGATCTAGGAATTAGAAAGAACTTCTTAAAACTCTATGTGTGGAGCACAGCACTTTACGGTAGCGAAACATGGACTTTAGGAATACCGGAAAGAAAGAAACTTGAAGCATTTGAAATGTGGTGCTACAGAAGAATGCTGAAAATTAGGTGGACAGACAAAGTAAGAAATGAACGAGTTTTAGAAATGATGGGTGAGAAAAGAAGTTTATGGAAGAAGCTTACAGGAAGAAGAGACAGGCTGGTAGGTCATATTTTGAGACATGCTGGTTTGGTTAATTCGTTAGTGGAGGGAACAGTTGAAGGTAAGAACTGCAGAGGTAGACAGAGACTAGAATATATGAAGCAGATAATTGAGGAAGTGGATTGTAAGGGGTATGTAGAAATGAAGAGGTTAGCACAGGATAGGAAGGGATGGAGGATTGCATCAAACCAGTCTAAAGACTGACGACAGCAAAAAAAAAAAGTAATTATCACTATATTTCCGCTGCATTGACTTTTGTTTCTTTCTTTCTGACTCAACGCTTTCATCAGTTGAACTCATAGACGGAACACTCTGTTCAAAGAATTTGTCCGGCTTGAAGAAATAAAAGTCTGCTAATTGTAATAGAAAATATCAAGACGAACTACTAACACAGTTTTCACACCATTTTAGAGCACAGCTACAATAGAACTGAAGTAATTGTAGAAGATGGGTTTATACACTTCAAAGAAGTCACATATACGGTGCCGATTGTTTTTACAGTGATTTCTAACAATGCGACGGTACAGGAACAAAGTAGTATTGTTGGAGAAGCGCCAACACCGTCAACTTAATAAAATAATATAAGGCTTGGTTCTGCTAATCGCAGCAGTTTAGACTTAGGGAAAAGCACATACACAGAACATGTGATAAATATGAAATATGACGGAACCTCAAAGCGCAGCAGTAGAGGCGAGGAATAAAAATATTTAAAAAAATGAATAAACAAAAACTAATAGCAAGTGTGAGTAAATAAATAACATTAATCTCTTAAAATACGACTATACGTAGCAATTCGCGGCACACGAAACTAAAATGTAATTAATAAAAAAAATTGGCAATTAATTCCTTATAACTGGTAAAATTTCGTGGCACACCTTTCACCTTGACGCGGTACACCGGTTGTGGACCACTCACCTAGAAGATGGTTGCTAAAGAGGAAAAAGTTCTTTCATCTGAATTTGCTTCGGAAATTACCTCATGAACCTGAAGACTGGTGTAATTATTTACGAATGGTTACGGATCCTTATTTGAAATAATCTAAAAAACAAATACAAGACACTGCTGTGAGAAGAAGAATCTCACCCCTTGAGATATTGCTATGATAAGATTTCTAGCAACAAGAAGAAACTACGAAGATCTAGAGTTCACAACTGTAATGTCGAAACAATCTCAAGATCTTGAATTCCCAGCTATAACGTCGCAACAATCTCTTAGCCGCCTTACACCAGAATCTTGTCGAGTTATATATGAAACTAGCTGATACCCGCGACTTCTTACCCGTGGATTAAGAATTTCTTTGCCAGAATTGAATATGGAAAGTTGTTGGTAGCGAAGCATTGGTCCCAAACAACACCGAGTCGGCATAATATGACCGGAAAGCCATCACTATATCATTCTACCATCGAATCTGTCTCTTGAAGAGAATCAGTTTCCAACATATTTAAAAACAGAAAAACAAACGAATGTGATAGGTAGGGGGGAGGGGGTTTGGTAACTAAGACCAGCTTATTTTCAGCGTGAACTTTTCTTTCAGCAAGAGCATCCGATTCTTGGGATCTAATAACTTTAGCTGTTCGTGCTCTGATAGAGCTACAACTTAGGCCAGTTTACGGCCGCAAGGCATGTCAAAAAAGAAGACAAAATAAACGGGTGCCAGAAACATTTAAGCAGACACAAAGTAATAGGACAGGGAAAATCGACATCTATACTAAATAATACGTTTTTTTCTTCAAACGAAATTTATTAAGAAATTATAGACTAACATAATGCGCGAGAATCGCAGCTTGAGCAACCGATGCAACTTTATAAACTAACACATCAGTCTCTGTCACCATTCGAAAGTTCCCAAAATTTCGTGACTGCAACTGTTAATCAAACCGAAAAAAAAAAAAAAATCCTGTGCCCTCCCTAAAGATTTTCTTGTCAAATTCCGTCAATATCGGTATAGGCATTTATTCATCAAAACGTAATAAAAAGACAGACTTAATTCGCATTTATAGTATTAATACTGCATATCTCACACACACTGACTGCATATCACCCCTGAGGGATAAATAGAATGTAAAAATGTACACTTACAGCATTGCAAGACTACCCACGATTTGCCTCGCATTGCACCCCTAAATTTGTGATATCTGCAATTTAACATTCAATCCGAATAATCGACGGTTCAGGGGTGACTCTTACGATCAAAAACAATTTTTAAAAATCTTTGCCTCCACGGAGATTTGAATCGGAGACCACAACCTAAACATTAGTAAGCAATCGCTTTAACCACTTAGCTACCTGACCGCTACACGGAAAAAGCGGCACAGAGTCATCCATATCCAACGCGTCTGTCTATCACCGTTCAGTAATTTTTCGTAATTATAAGTCAACATGTATTATTTATACAGATAATTTTTCAACCAAATGTAGACAGTATTTTTCTCCTTGTTTCAAAGGATAAGTGTTCAAAGGCCGACCCCGGGAGCGTAGGGGTAGCGTGCTTGCTTCGCGTTGCAGGGGTCGCCGGTTCGAGTCCGGCCGAGGGCATGTGTGGTTTTAATTAAGTGTTGTGTTCGTCTTGTGTCGTCCTTACAAAAGAGAGAAAACAATAAAAGTGTTCAAAGTTTCATCGAGATAGGATGAAAACTGTGGATTTGTATGAAGAACAAACAAACAAACATACATACATTCATCTTTATATATATATAGATATTGCAACCAGGAAATATACACAACATTCAATACGAAAATGTGGACTTGTTCTGGAAGATGCAAAACGTTTAAGGGATGCATTCAAGATGTACTTTAATAACCAAGGATCATGACATTGGCGGGACGAGCCGTAACTGTTTTAGAAGAATTTGATAAAATAAAATAATTTTGAAAACAACAATTATTTCTTTCGTTTATATTTAGCACTGCTACTGTCTAGCTATTAAATAAATCTACTTTATTTTTATATGTACATTTTTATGTACAATTCTGTTAATTGCAGCGGTTAATAACTTACTTCAACTTTTGAATCATCCTCTGTATTGATAATTGTTTCTCTTTGGGTATCTTTATAATTTAAGAATAAAGGAAGGTCGAAATTCCACAGAGAAGATTTCTAAATATCATCGGCGCCAACACCAAAACGTGTCAGCTGTTTAATTTTTAGCAATCTCACTGAAGGAAAAGAACTGATTTTTTTTTTTTCATATCCGCTTCCTTTGTATCTCCAAGATACCAAAGCATATGCTTAATTTTCTTGTCTCGGTCGCTGTAGTCATTTGACTTTAACTTGCCGTATACAACGAAACTAGGATACAACTCAATGAATTTCGTAAACAAATCACTGTCCTAGATTCTAGTTTCACACTCAGAACTAGTTATGTGGACCGCCAACCTCCAATAGGAGAAGGGGACTTAAGAAGAAGATTCTAAAAGACCACCACATAAAATGTTTTCGAAAAGAAAACCAAAATAATAGTTATTTAGCTCTGCGCAAGCTGAGAGATGATTAGAAACTGAATGGAAAACATCAAGACCGACAACAATGCTCTCGCCGATCCGTTTTCTGGTAGTCGTCAGTCAAGACGGAAAACAATGCTCCCGCTGATCCGTTTTCTGGGAAGTCGTACGTCTTCATTCAGTTCATGTAAAAACGTCCGTTTTGCTGTTCCACACACAAGTTTTGTCTGATCAAGTAAAACGTCCGTCAAGACGTTACGTGTAGACCGGCCTGTCTCGTTCTGGTTCGTCCGATGCGCCGGTACCACTTTATTGTTGATTCCGTCTACCTTCCTTTTCCGTATTTATCACAAATAAATAAAAGGTTTTCACTGTCTCATGTTTCCACTGGTAAACAAACGCAGATTCTCACAAAGACGAATTAAAATTGTTTACAACTCGAAATGCTCGGTTCATTAATAGTCATTATACGCACACTTTTGAAGTAAAGCTGGCAAATAGTTCTGAATCCTTTTAGGTTTTCTAAATTAGAAGTCAGAAGCAGTTTGCAAGACAACAAACGCTTTAATCATCTCAAAAGTTCAATTATGATCACCACCTTACAATGTGGCCTGAGTTTCATATCGGAACTTTGTATTTCAGAGATGGAGGCTCCTGCGTTTGTAACACTACCGCTAGTTAGATACCAAGTTCGACCACAAGCAGTTAGGGACCGTGCACAAACTACGGGCTCGGTCCAGGGGGAGAGGGTGGCTGGAAGGAAGGCTACGCTGGGCTACACGTGGGGGAGGGAGGTCCGAGCCAGGCACGTAGCTTTCCTTTCATAACATTCTTCACTGTCAAAAATGAGGAACAGAACTCACAACAGCATGTGAATATTTATTCCCTCAGTTAATTATCTCCGTATGTAATTTACAATATTGTGACAACCGAAAACAGTACAAAAATGTCTTCTGGAATCGAAAGGGGAAAAAAGCTACGTGCTACGTTGGGGGGGGGGGGGTGGAGGCAAATGCCACGTAAGGATACGTGGGGGGGGGAGGAGGGTTCACAGGAGGCCAAAGTGGAGAAAAGGTTTATGCACGCTCCCTTATTAATTACGCGAGATCACATGCACTGTTACTACAATGAAGTGCCTGTCTTTTCCTGTTAGCACCCCCTACTTTCACTGTGTCGAACTCTGTAATCAACACGGCACCATGTCGAAGAATCACCTCACTATATCGCGCAACGAATTAACCATACTTCGCGTGTTAATCGGTGCAGAACATAACACGTCTTGCCTAGGCTGACTACCCTCATTCGCCGAAAAAACACCACGTGACTACACAGGCAAAGATATATGGCCTGTTTACCCCTGTGTAGTTACATCCTGACCCTTTTGCACAACTCCTTGATCATTTCGCCCATCTCCGTGATGATTTCAACCCCAATGCAAAACGGACAAAACCATGGGAGAGACTCATTTATTTCCCAGGTTCTCTCTCCTCTAAATGCCCAAGAAAGCCAGTTCGTCATCAACTACAACACCCACACCATTTGCCACCTGCCTGCGACTGGTTTCACACTTTCAATCATGTTTTTCCCCAAATACTTCTACTACCTTCTAAACGAATCTTAAATTTAATTGATAAGGTACTCTAATAAAATCTATACTATGTGATTAACGTTTTTATACATAAAATTAGATTATACCTTAACTCCTCAATCAACTTACTGAAATTAATAAGTACTTAGATAAAAATACTTTAGTTAGTATATTTTTGCTAACAAGTTAGTATTTAAATATTTTTTGAAATAATCAAGTAAGAAAACATTATATTTAAATACTGAACTAGTCAATAAATATAACCTATGATTCACGAAAGTTAAATTACTAATCGATTTTTTTTAAGAATAATACAGTTTAGCAACAGAAGTCAGTTATTTACTATTACTTATTTATTTATTACTAGCAGATTGTTGGTGGTTTTATGCTTTAAATACTAATGAGAATTACAAACTGTTATATTTTAAACAGATCAAAAGTCTACAATATGTTTTAGTAAAAATCGACAACAATCAGAATATGAAATACTTAGTTATACTAGAATAAAATAGGTAGTATACTAAAAAAATTAACTACAATTTGCTATATTCAACTCAACTAATAGGATTTCAGCTAAATCAATACTAAAAAAAAAACTCTATAGCTTATTGAAAATATTAATATTTGGCTCTAATAACAATAATTATAACTATTTATTTTATAATTCAAAGCATTAAACCAATTTAGATAGTAAATCTTAGCTGAAGGTTAAGGGAAGATTTCTTGTGTGGGTAAGGGTGCAAGGATTGGAATAAATTACCAAGGGAAATGAATAATTTACGAAAAACATTGAAAGAATTTAAAGTTCACTTTGTTACTAGGGGAAGAGTAGATAAGGAAAGGAAAGAGGAAAATGGGTGTGTAAGGAAATTGCCACTGGAGCGTGCGATACATTGCAAATTAATTGATTAAAATGCGGTATCAATGAAGTGCTACAGTGCGTTGTATTGGGACTACCGCTTTTCATTATTCTAATGAATTGTTGTATCGATTGTTTACTGTCAGAAGGTAGGTTGTTTGTAGACGACACATTTCTATATAAAAGGATCAAAACAGTAGAAGACTGTGAACAGCAGCAGGGTGGTCTGGAAAGAACACCTAGATGGGTAGGTCAACATGGGATGAAGATAAATGCAAAGAAGATTCAGCTTATTAGGGGTCCACAGATAAAAAAGAAAAGGTTGATTATGATTATAAGATGGGTAAAGCATTTTTATTAAGGACTTGAAATGTAAATACCTTGGCATAAAATTTTATAACAAACTCAACTGGGTAGGACACATTGGATAGGTAATAACAAAAGATTTCAAAATCCTTCACTTGTAGGAAAGAGTGATGAGAGACTGTTCCAGAGAAGTAAGAGGAATAGGGTTACAAAAGTTTGGTCAGACGATTGCTTGAATATCATGGCGTCATATGGGACTCACATTTTGGATTTTTTTTAATGGCTTTACACCTCGTCGACATCGAGGTCAATAGGATGGAGAACAAGGAACGGGAAGGAATTCAGCCATGGCTTTTGTAGGAAACATCCCGGCCCACATTTTGCGTATCAAATACAGGAGTTGGAGAGGATGCAAAATAGGGCTTCTAGATTTGTCTCTGAAAATTAGTGTAGAACACAATCAGAAACTGATGTGAAAAATGAGCAGAAATGGGATTCACTGGAAGACAGGAGGAGGTTGAAGAGAGTCATGGGAGCATACAAGGCGTATATTGGTGAAGAGGCATGGAAAGATATTTTTGTAAGAATTAAAGGTAATGCATGGAAGGGAAAAGATGACCATGGCGACAAGCTGACACTCGATTTCAGGCATAAGGGTGTAGTATTACTGTACATTACATGTTCTGTGTTTGTACCTGGTTTCTCGACGCACTTTCTGTTCCGAACATCCAGCGCATCTACGCGTTGGCGTGCTATCCTTTGAATTTTTAATGTGAATAATATTTCGAAAATGTCTCCCAGTAAATCCTTTCACCTTGAAAATCTAGAGTGAATTGATTCTGGCGCATTTATCTTGGTATATAAATAAAATTTATAGGTTCCTTCAGCAATAGTTTTCATATCTTCTGTTAAAAATATCCCGAAAAATGAAAGAATGCGGGAATTTTGACATAATCCATATTGTGTCCTGCAGCTGAATCGTCTATCGCATGCACAAAAGGACGAGAATCTCTTTTTCTTCCAGTCAAAGCTGTCACTAAAGCGTCCTCTTTTCCGCACATTTAGCTCTCACTATATGAAGCTTCAGATTACTGAAAATGTTTACCTTTGTGGAGACAGACGGTTTTATTCCACTAGCAGGCTTAGGACTATTACTTCGAGATCCTATTGAAGGGTCTTCACTATCATCCATATCAAAGAGATCATTCTCATTGTCGTTTCTAGTAAGAATCTCAATGATTTCTTCCTTTTTACAAGCACGACGGCGATCCATTTTCTCAGGTAAAACTACAATGAAAATAGCAACTCAAATAAGATCGCAACTGCAGACACTCACGGGCCGTACGTTGGAAAGCAATTAACCAGCTGGGATGGAAATACGGCTACCTGACCTGGTCGCTAAGTGACTTGCGCGTTAACGCGTCCAGAGCACACAGGGACCCGAGCGGTCGAACGTTTTAACGCGTTGCAGAGCACAGACAGGGCGGCAAGGCGGCGCGAGTATACACGTCCAGAGCACCTGAGGGAAGGAGCTAGGTCGCGCGTTAACACGTCTGGAGCAACCTGGGCGCAGTAGAATCCCCCGCGCGTTAACGCGTCTACAGCAGTCCAAATGGTTAAGCAGTAATTTTCAGAGCATAAATCTATTTGCATAGTCACTCACTTGAGTGGATTGTTTTGATATTTATTTTAAGCACTGGTTAATCACTCTGTATTGCTTTATTAAGTAGCCTAAATGGTTGTTTTTATTATTTCCTGTGAAAATTGCTGCAGAGTGCAGTTAGTAACTGATATGATATTAGAGTTAGATTGGGGCACATTGGAAGATAGGAGAGGGTTCAAGAGATTGTAAAAGGTGTAAGGTGTTGAAAGATATTGGTGGAAGAATTTAGAGTAGTGCATGGAAGGGAAAAGATGACCATGACCACTAGCTGGCACTTAATTTCAGTAAGATTTTCTTTCACAAAAGAGGAATCAGGGACTGGAATAAATTACAAAGGTGAATGATGATTAATTTACCAAAAATGCTGACAGAATTTAAAATCAAATCTGTAAATTGCTTCTTATCAAAGTATATTCTTTTCCTTAGGGTACTTGTTGAGCTTTATTACACAAATAGCCACAAAGCCCGTCAAAAATGACGGGTTTGACAAAGAGTTCTGGAAATTAATTTCTCTTTAGTTGCTTACCTAAACAGAATTGTTATAAAATAAAACTCAATGTGCTGTAGTTTCTCGTCCCTTGTGATGTAGCAAAAAATTTGTTGTCAACTTGGTCCAGGTTGCATTTCAGTCTAACCACTACTTCGCTAATATTGCTGCTAGAAAATAAAAGCTTCAATCACATCGGAATTAATGTATTCCCTGTATCGCGTTTCAGTGTCATCATGAATCACGATATAATCTTGATCCAAATTCTTCATGTGTTCTTACATCTTTATTTTCATGCATTAAAAAAAATGAACTGAAGAAACTTACAATTTTTCTTTTATATAGGCTTATATACAATAAAAAGCTTTAAAATCTTAGAAACAATAGTGAAAATCAAACTGCTTTTATGTTTGAAGTTACAAATGTCGAAAACAATGTAAAATATCGTTTGCAAGACGAAAAATAGTATTTATTAGTATAATAGTAACCGATTTGTGATAACCCTGCTAGCATTTGGATCTAATGACTCTCTGAAAGGAGGAATGTTAAAAGTGGCTCCTTTGGCTTCGAATATATCACTAATTAAAAAACCCTTGTCAACAAGAATAAAATGTCCTTTCAAAAGATCAAGGAAGCCTCACTTGATCACGGTCGGGATAACCACTACTTTGTATTGGAATCTCAATACAATCATAATAATGTCATATTCTCCATCCACCTAATTGTACATAACCCTAAAATTTAATTATTTGAAATCATTATACATTGCATTTACCAAACAGCTAAACCATTGCTCACAAAATGTTTACTCAACACCAAAGGAG
>JARYHS010000914.1:0-13000 GCA_031002005.1 Vandiemenella viatica
CATGTTGTCGATAATCACTTTGCAACAGATAGAATCGTGACTCGGCTCTAAACACAAATGTACGCCATTCACGAGTCCATTTGCGTTTTCCATTACACCAGGATAGATGATACTGGCAATGAAATCAGGTTAATGGAACACATTGCATAGGGATCAGAGAGTATAACCCAGCTTCAAGCAATTGATTTACAATCATCCAGAGGATGATTCTCTGTGTAACCACTACTTGGATCTAGCCTGCAGTCACCAGCGACAGCCACCCACACAATTTGCCGGTCTTCACGTGCTTTTGTCATTCCATATGGACCTGTGTCTGCTTTAGGAGTACTACAGCCTTTTTTCATCCACTGTGTAACGAGACTGTATACTGACGTTGCACTATTCCCATTCCTTCGGCAGATTTAATGATATGAAGCACCCATTTCAAACATACCAATTCTCCGACCTCTCTCACAGTTAGTTTTTTGGGTGTAGAGGGTCATAACCTTGGCATACTTGGTAAACAAGAACTTGTGAACAAAAAAAGTATCATGTTGCACTATACTTTTCGCCACTTTACACTTTAAATAATAATAATAATAATAATAATTGCAGAATAAATAGGCCTGTAATACCATTACAGGTAAAACTTTCAATTTTTAATCATTTAATACTCTTCATATGCTGATATTTCATTCATTTATCACAACTACGTCTACATGTTGCACTATTAGTTTCCGCAAGTGTATTAATACTGTGTCGCTTTCGTAAGAACTGTTGAAAGTAAATACGAATCGAACGGTTCTTCTTTGTACTTTCTCTAAACTATGGCTGTAAACGAGGTCATCTTTACGGATGCAGCGCTTGACATCCGCAAGGCATATTTTTGCGGATGTAGAAACAATAAATTTATAATTATTTAAATTTTAATATTTTATCAAAAATAAAATTAAAATCAAAATAAGTTTACACTAGACAACCCGTGCGAAAATTTCGCGAATAAAATGCGATGATAGTGAGATTGAATGTTTATGATATAATGAAAAGTATAACCGTACTTTTGTAACACATATATATATATTTAACGTAGTAAGTACGCATCAAAATACTTACAGCATATTACGAAACTGTTAGAAAAATTTAAAACACTCTTCATTTACGACAAACTGTCATTGACTTTAACAGAATACAACCAATCAGAACAAAATGCACGCAACATATCAACATGTCTGTGATGTTTGTTGCTGTGCAAATAAAATATTTACATTAGAATTGCATATCAAAACGAAAGTTTTTTCGCAACAGAAAAAAATATCCGAAAAGCTACTTATTGAATAAAAAAAAGTTTATTGACATCTCTGTGATATCTGCTGCTGCAATCTAGGGACTTGGCTCTGAACTGCCTCATACCCGCTACCACTTCAAGCACCAAATTCCGAAAAATTCTTTCTTAATTTATGATTTTACCTAACTGGAGACCTTAATCTTTAAAACAATATGATATTTATCGATTTCGGCTAGGTATCGAAGAAGAAAAATCGCTTGTAATAATAATAAAAAAAAAACACGCTGTAGAAATAATATTGATACTTTTGTCCCTTAACCCCTTAGCCTACGATTTAGATTCGAAGATGTTGGGCCGAAATTGTATACAAGCTCGCGCAGCGTTCGGGACGTTCGCACGACTTGTGTAACACGCTAATCCGGGCAATCGTAAACATGACGGGCATCGCCCGTGGTAGAGCGGTCGCGGTTTTTAGATAGCACAGACAAGGCTCGTGATGTATTTCTATTATCTCTTCGTATCGTGATCAGTTTCTAGTTGTTCTTGATCGCATTCGCACGTCGAAATTTACGGTCATAAATTCTAGAGAAGAAACCCCACAAGATGTTCTCTAGAAAAAGATTTTCTGATGAAAACAGTGAGAATTGTGCTATTAATTTTGTTAATGAAAGTGACAATAGTGACGAAATATGTAATTTTCGAAGAAAGTATAGGCGAATAATTATTGATGATACATCCGACGACGATCAACTACCAGAGTCCTGGCTTTGGAAAGAAATAAGAAATAGTCCAAAAATCTGGGACTATACGATGATCCTGGCATAAGAGAGGGAGCCTTATGTCAATTAGGAGGAAGTAGAGGAGAATTTGATATATTTAATTTAATATTTGATGATATATTTTGGAACAATATTGTGACCGAAACGAATCAGTATGCATATCAAATACGAGAAAATCCACATACAACACGAAAAATTGACGACACTTGGTTTCCTGTAGACTCTACCGAAATTAAAAGATATTTCGCATTGACCATAATTATGTCACAGGTAAAAAAAAACCAAGAATCCAAATGAATTGGTCGAAGAGGGCTGTTATCGAAACACCCATATTTAGAAAATCAATGCCTTTGAACAGATATCTGCAAATTACAAGGTTCTTGCATTTCTCAAACAATAATCTGGTTGCCAATACAGATAAGTTGAACAAGATTCGACCTGTGATTAATTTTTGAACAAAAATTTAAAGAAATGTATATAATGAAAAAAGACATTTCTATTGATGAATCTCTTATGAAATTCAGGGGGCGTCTATCTTATAAGCAATTTAACCCATCCAAAAGGGCAAGGTTTGGCGTTAAATTTTATAAATTATGTGAGTCCGATTCCGGCTATTGTTATGAATTTAAAATATATACCGGCCACGATAAAATAAACTGTGAAGATAGCGCTTCAGAAAGTGTTGTCAAAGAGCTTTCTGAGTCAGTGTCGCACAGGGGTCACACTTTGTACAGTCGGGGACAGAATTCGCGAGACCCTTCGCCTTTCGATTATGCTTCGTTCTAGACACGAATACCGCATGGGACAGCATAACTGGTAGGTGGTACACTAAATTCGTGATAAAATAGACCTCTCATACCCAGCACTTTACACAAGACTAAAAAAATGAGCGCGCGCAGCAAGAAACTCGCAGACGCTCGGAGGAAAAGTTCGGAGTTCTACAGTAAAAATAATCACGACTATCACCATTTTAGTCATAATAATTATTGAAATAACCAAATTGATTGATTATAGAGAGATGATAACACTTTTTTCGTAATTTTGACAACCGTTGCGTATATTTTTTTTCCTCCAATAAACAGGTAACCATTCGCTAGCAAACGCAATTATATGGCGAATACCGAAAAGAATCGCTAAATTACGCACGGAAAACCAATAAGAGATTTTGAATGGGCTTAGTTACACTTTCTAGCGCTGCAGCGTTATAGATCTGTGTGTGACAAATACACACAAAGGTTAAGGGTAACTAGAAAGAGCATATACGAAAGAACTCTAATGGTAAACTAAGTCACGAAATATAAATAAACTATTTCCAGAAAATTAAATTGTGCGTAATATTAAAACCTTAATTTTGTTTTCATAATACCATATTTAGAATGTAAGCTAAACTTGAACGCAGTAGCAACAGTTTTAGTAGTAATAATAATAATTAACAGTAAATAAATAAACAAATCCGTCTGCAATGTGAATTAGCGGTTCCACATTTTAAATCTGGAAGATGGAAGAAGGAAAACATTCATCTCTCTCTTTGTTTCTAACTAACACTGATACTTCTATAAAATATTCTGTCAAGCTTTATTTCCTGCCTTCCAAGCCCGATGGGTTATAGGTAACACTGTTGCCTGGCATTCGGGAGGACGCGAATTCAAACCCCGTCGGGGATCCAATTTCAGTATTCCATGATTTTCGTAAATCTCTCCAGCTGATCTCCAGAGAAGTTCCTTCAAAAAGCGATGAGTGAAATTCTTACCCGATCCTAGTTTCCAATGCTATCAGGATTCATGGCGTCAAAGATATGAAGATGGCAAAAAATAAAAAAAAAAGAACGTGGTGGGTTTGTAGTATCCGTCTTTCGGGGTTCGAATCCCCATCTAGCCATCCAGGAAAGCGCTTTAGATTGTTTGCCCAATTCACTCCAGACGAATGCCGGGATTGTTCGTTCAAAAGGCCATGTCCGAATTCCTCCCCGTTACTTGTCCCCAGTCCTTTCCTGCCTCTAATGACCTCGATTAGATGTAAAGTTAGAAGCAAAAAATAATTTCTCTAATAAAAATAATTACATCTCTGTGGCGTGTTGGATTTATCTTATTCAACGACCGAGCATGGTAGCGTGGTAGCGAAGGGACTAGAGTGCTATAGTTCGGTGTTGTTTTAGGGCTGGTCGACGTCGAGATAATTATAGAGGAAAAAGGACTGGAGGCATGTTTCGGGAAGGAATTCAGCCATGGCCATACCAGAGAATCATCCCAGCACTCACGGAGTGATTTCGATTAATCATGCAATATCGAAATACGGATGGATGCAAGAAGATTTCAACGCCTGTCCTTCCGAATGGGATGGCTTGAGCGTTACCTGGACTCTCGGTCACTGGTGCGATTCCGGTCAGAGGCAATGGGTGTTAAAGTAAGTGTTGTTGTATGTCTTGTGTCGTCTTTCAATTGTATGAGTAAAAAGCATTTGGAAATACATCAGTACACATGATAAACACACAAAACGGCTTAGCTGGATGAATGGCTATAGGGAGGAATGCCATTAAAAATTTAAAGACAATTTTATTGAACCAAAAGGCAATTGGCCGCCTTCAAAAATATCTCACAGGTCCACCTCATGTCACAAAAAAATATTCTATGCTTGGTGCCAACTAGTAACATGGCTAAGTTCTAGAAACGCATTAGAATAAAAAAATTGGAAAGTAGGCGTACTGTAGTCAAGCTCTTTAGTGCACACGGGAGGGGTATTTAATTTCAGTTGAGTGTGTAGGATTAAATCTCTTTAACATTATGCGTGGTTATATCGTAAGAAGAAAATCTTCCTGCTTTCTCAGTTCAGACGCAAGGAGGAAGTAACCAATCTGCCAAACGTTTCGAGGAAGTGTTTATTTACCAGTGGCTCTGAGGAAGTGAAGAACACTTGTTCAGTAGAATTAGCTCTAATAAGATTTGTGAATATGACCATCCGTACTCGAAATACGGCCACTTCCGAATTACGAGCACCTACAAATATAGTGACAGTCATTTGCCGAAAGTAACAGAAACAACTTCATATAACATATTAAAGTTACTTCATCATACTTAGAAGACCGATTAAATGTTGAAAAATAACATTGAACTAATATGTATTAGTCATTAAAAATTTCTGAAAATTACTTCTCGAGGATTTTAATTTCAGCAGACCCTCATCGCATCTTGTAATGTTCTACTTGCACTATTTGATTACAAAATGAATTAATCAATATTCCTTAATATTGGAGATATTAAAAAAAAACTGGAAGTGCACGTGTGCCCGTTATTGAAAATTGACCTGCCTCCATCTGCTGATCTAAATATTTTATGACCTTCGGTGCCTTTGACCATTTAACCTGCTGACTATTGTGGCAGCTTTTGTTGAGGTAATGTGGCACTCTATCGTGAACTTTAGTATTATTTTTACTCCGCAATTCACTAAAAGTGTGTGGCGGAGGGTGCATTGCACCTATCAGAAAGGGATAATGGTTTGGAAGGGATATACGGGATAAGGTAAGAGGCGTTTACAATGCGATGACAGTGTTCTAGCCCCTACACTGCTAGCATCAGCTGAAGTATCTTGGTCGGGACTGTAGCGAAGGAATTTGTGAATTTCTGCGGTAGTGGTTTGTTAACACGGAAGATAATTCCGTAGGCCCACAGAACAAGGAAATTATCAGACATTTCAGGCATGAGATTTTCCTCATCCTCGTTCAACTAACTTGCTTCTATTGCTACCTGAGGCTCACACAATTAACAGACGAGAGAATTATACAGGAGTAGAACCGTATATCCTCGAGGAACCAGGGATTTCTGAACTTTTTTTAAATTTGTTTCCAGCTTGACTTCTCGAGGTCATGGACTTTTTGATGTAACTATCCGGACGTTCGCTTGCAGTGATTTCGAAAAACCGTTGAAACTCCAAATCTGGATGGCCAGAAGGGGATTTGAACCCGCATCCTCTCGAATGCGAGGCCAGAACATTATCGCTCGTCCACTACGCTCAGTGTTTTTTAATTGACCGTAACATATATATAGGAACAATAATTACAGACTTACTTGGCCATGAATCGTTTTTAATATATCTATTTTTGCAGCCTAGTAGTAGACGCAAATATATTCGATCAACTAATGAAGTCAGATCTTAATTACATCGTTTCTCATGAACCTGGCAACAACCATAATACACCCACTTTTGTAACCACATATGTAACCTTTCAATTAGTTTTTAGAAGATAACATCATTTTATCATTTTAATTTTACAAGTCCAGCTTATTTCAGTTTGAAAAGCAATCATCCTTTTCCTTCAAAATGCAGGCATAGGAATTTTAAAAGCTCCACTGCATATGGAATTACTCTAGCCTGTAATGTAGGAAAATGTAGTTTTATCTCCATGGCAGATAATTCCGAAGACACAATACAAGGAAATACGCATCGTTTCCTGCCAGAAGACTTCCTCATCGAATGTGAGACTTGTGTTCAAACATTGGTCTCCTCCAGTGTCAATCGCTAAAGCAGCAAGGAACTGCAAGTAATTATCTCGTTTCGATGTGTGAATAACTTTTAAATACTAGGCACTGTGACGTGCTGCAGAAAAATTAATCAAGAATCGTTTATTACCCCTAATTCCGCCTAAAAACGATAATATTTTTAAAAATATCAGACACAAGTTTTCAAATATCGCTGTGATGAAAACATACTGATCTGTGCTTTTCTGAACGACGATTGAAAACCATGCCTTTCATGTATGCGTCAAATAAAATAGAAAAATAATAATAATAACTTCTGTATATTTCAAATTTGTATTTTATAGTATTTTGGGATTAAAATTTCACCTCTGAAAACTGCACATCAGTTCTTTCTTTTTATACATTATCCATTTTTAATAATTATGGTCTTGGTGGGCATTGTGGCTCCAAAAGTGAAAAGAATTATTGTGCTGGTTCAAATTCCCGTCGGCTACCAGATTTCGTTTTTTCCACGTTTTCTCAAAACCTTTGCAGATTAATGCCAGGATTATTCCTCTGGAAGGCATTGATTAACTTGTTTCGTTTTCATTGTTCACAGTTCTCTCCTATATTTATTTACCTCGACAGTAACGACGCGTTTGGCCCTAATTATTAAAAATGGTTAATGTATAAAAAGAAGAACTGATGTGCAGTTTTCAAAGGTGAAATTTTAATCCCAAAATACTATAAAATACAAATTTGAAATATACAGAAGTTATTATTATTATTATTATTATTTTGTATTCATAGCTATTTGACGCATATATGAAAGGCACGGTTTTCAATCGTCGTTCAGAAAAGCACAGATCAGTATGTTTTCATCACAGCGATATCTGAAAACTTGTATCGGATATTTTTTAAAAAAATATTATCGTTTTTAGGCGAAATTAGTTTCTTATTTAATTTTTCTGCAGCACGTCACAGTGCCTAGTATTTAAAAGTTGTTCACACATCGAAACCAGTTAATTAATTGCAGTTCCTTGCTGCTGTAGCGATTTTTTTTTTAATGGCATTTGGCAACGGAGGCCATACAGCCAGCTCTATGTAATTATTGTAGCTCTCAGTGTGTAAGTCGTCTTCCAGTATATATATTGTATTATTCCAATGTATGGACGCCACAGGACGGACAGGACATTCACACACACACACAACACTTAAACATCCATGCCCGCGGCCGGATTCGAACCGGCGTCCTTCGGCACGCGGAGCTAGCACTCTAGCCCCTACGCTGTAGCGATTGAAGGAGACTAATGTTTGAACACAAGTCGCACATTCGATGAGGAAGTCTTCTGGCAGGAAACGACGCATATTTCCTTGTATTGTGTCTTCGGAATTATCTGCGATCGAGATAAAACTATATTTTCCTACTTTAGAGGCTAGACAAAGCAGTTTCAAAATAAAATTTTATAATTGTAAAAGTATGACAAGAATAATGCTGGATTAGATTCGTTTACAAAATGATAACTGCAAGTAATTATCTCGTTTCACCATGGCATTTTCTTCAAGCAAAATTGGTCTTGGAAAAAGACCGCTGTCAGTCTAACAGTTAATGACATTGGCTAATTCCATATGCAGTGGAGCTTTTAAAATTCCTATGCCTGCATTCTGAAGGAAAAGGATGATTGCTTTTCAAAATGAAATAAGCTGGACTTGTAAAAGTAAAATGATAAAATGATGTTATCTTCTAAAATCTAATTGAAAGGTTACATATGTGGTTACAAAAGTGGGTGTATTATGGTTGTTGCCAGGTTCATGAGAAACGATGTAATTAAGATCTGACTTCATTAGTTGATCGAATATATTTGCGTCTACTACTAGGCTGCAAAAATAGATATATTAAAAACGATTCATGGCCAAGTAAGTCTGTAATTATTGTTCCTATATATATGTTACGGTCAATTAAAAAACACTGAGCGTAGTGGACGAGCGATAATGTTCTGGCCTCGCATTCGAGAGGATGCGGGTTCAAATCCCCTTCTGGCCATCCAGATTTGGAGTTTCAACGGTTTTTCGAAATCACTGCAAGCGAACGTCCGGATAGTTACATCAAAAAGTCCATGACCTCGAGAAGTCAAGCTGGAAACAAATTTAAAAAAGTTCAGAAAGTTCCTCGAGGATATACGGTTCTACTCCTGTATAATTCTCTCGTCTGTTAATTGTGTGAGCCTCAGGTAGCAATAGAAGCAAGCTAGTTGAACGAGGATGAGGAAAATCTCATGCCTGAAATGTCTGATAATTTCCTTGTTCTGTGGGCCTACGGAATTATCTTCCGTGTTAACAAACCACTACCGCAGAAATTCACAAATTCCTTCGCTACAGTCCCGACTAAGATACTTCAGCTGATCCTAGCAGTGTAGGGGCTAGAACACTGTCATCGCATTGTAAACGCCTCTTACCTTATCCCGTATATCCCTTCCAAACCATTATCCTTTCTGATAGGTGCAATACACCCTCCGCCACACACTTTTAGTGAATTGCGGAGTAAAAATAATACTAAAGTTCACGATAGAGTGCCACATTACCTCAAGAAAAGCTGCCACAATAGTCAGCAGGTTAAATGGTCAAAGGCACGGAAGGTCATAAAATATTTAGATCAGCAGATGGAGGCAGGTCAAATTTCAATAACGGGCACACGTGCACTTCCAGTTTTTTTTTTAATATCTCCAATATTAAGGAATATTGATTAATTCATTTTGTAATCAAATAGTGCAAGTAGAACATTACAAGATGCGATGAGGGTCTGCTGAAATTAAAATCCTCGAGAAGTAATTTTCAGAAATTTTTAATGACTAAAACATATTAGTTCAATGTTATTTTTCAACATTTTAATCGGTCTTCTAAGTATGATGAAGTAACTTTAATAATATGTTATATGAAGTTGTTTCTGTTACTTTCGGCAAATGACTGTCACTATATTTGTAGGTGCTCGTAATTCGGAAGTGGCCGTATTTCGAGTACGGATGGTCATATTCACAAATCTTATTAGAGCTAATTCTACTGAACAAGTGTTCTTCACTTCCTCAGAGCCACTGGTAAATAAACACTTCCTCGAATCGTTTGGCAGATTGGTTACTTCCTCCTTGCGTCTGAACTGAGAAAGCAGGAAGATTTTCTTCTTACGATATAACCACGCATAATGTTAAAGAGATTTAATCCTACACACTCAACTGAAATTAAATACCCCTCCCGTGTGCACTAAAGAGTTTGACTACAGTACGCCTACTTTCCAATTTTTTTATTCTAATGCGTTTCTAGAACTTAGCCATGTTACTAGTTGGCACCAAGCATAGAATATTTTTTTGTGACATGAGGTGGACCTGTGAGATATTTTTGAAGGCGGCCAATTGCCTTTTGGTTCAATAAAATTGTCTTTAAATTTTTAATGGCATTCCTCCCTATAGCCATTCATCCAGCTAAGCCGTTTTGTGTGTTTATCATGTGTACTGATGTATTTCCAAATGCTTTTTACTCATACAATTGAAAGACGACACAAGACATACAACAACACTTACTTTAACACCCATTGCCTCTGACCGGAATCGCACCAATGACCGAGAGTCCAGGTAACGCTCAAGCCATCCCATTCGGAAGGACAGGCGTTGAAATCTTCTTGCATCCATCCGTATTTCGATATTGCATGATTAATCGAAATCACTCCCTGAGTGCTGGGATGATTCTCTGGTATGGCCATGGCTGAATTCCTTACCGAAACATGCCTCCAGTCCTTTTTCATCTATAATTATCTCGACGTCGACCAGCCCTAAAACAACACCGAACTATAGCACTCTAGTCCCTTCGCTACCATGCTCGGTCGTTGAATAAGATAAATCCAACACGCCACAGAGATGTAATTATTTTTATTAGAGAAATTATTTTTTGCTTCTAACTTTACATCTAATCGAGGTCATTAGAGGCAGGAAAGGACTGGGGACAAGTAACGGGGAGGAATTCGGACATGGCCTTTTGAACGAACAATCCCGGCATTCGTCTGGAGTGAATTGGGAAACAATCTAAACAGCTTTCCTGGATGGCTAGATGGGGATTCGAACCCCGAAAGACGGATACTACAAACCCACCACGATCTTTTTTTTTATTTTTTTATTTTTTTTTGCCTCTTCATATCTTTGACGCCATGAATCCTGATAGCATTGGAAACTAGGATCGGGTAAGAATTTCACCCATCGCTTTTTGAAGGAACTTCTCTGGAGATCAGCTGGAGAGATTTACGAAAATGATGGAATACTGAAATTGGATGCCCAACGGGGTTTGAATTCGCGTCCTCCCGAATGTCAGGCAACAGTGTTACCTATAACCCATCGGGCTTGGAAGGCAGGAAATAGAGCTTGACAGAATATTTTATAGAAGTATCAGTGTTAGTTAGAAACAAAGAGAGAGATGAATGTTTTCCTTCTTCCATCTTCCAGATTTAAAATGTGGAACCGCTAATTCACATTGCAGACGGATTTGTTTGTTTATTTATTTACTGTTCTTAATTATTATTACTACTAAAACTGTTGCTACTGCGTTCAAGTTTAGCTTACATTCTAAGTATGGTATTATGAAAACAAAATTAAGGTTTTAATATTACGCACAATTTAATTTTCTGGAAATAGTTTATTTATATTTCGTGACTTAGTTTACCATTAGAGTTCTTTCGTATATGCTCTTTCTAGTTACTCTTAACCTTTGTGTGTATTTGTCACACACAGATCTATAACGCTGCAGCGCTAGAAAGTGTAACTAAGCCCATTCAAAATCTCTTATTGGTTTTCCGTGCGTAATTTAGCGATTCTTTTCGGTATTCGCCATATAATTGCGTTTGCTAGCGAATGGTTACCTGTTTATTGGAGGAAAAATAATAATAATAATAATAATAATACGCAACGGTTGTCAAAATTACGAAAAAAGTGTTATCATCTCTCTATAATCAATCAATTTGGTTATTTCAATAATTATTATGACTAAAATGGTGATAGTCGTGATTATTTTTACTGTAGAACTCCGAACTTTTCCTCCGAGCGTCTGCGAGTTTCTTGCTGCGCGCGCTCATTTTTTTCGTCTTGTGTAAAGTGCTGGGTATGAGAGGTCTATTTTATCACGAATTTAGTGTACCACCTACCAGTTATGCTGTCCCATGCGGTATTCGTGTCTAGAACGAAGCATAATCGAAAGGCGAAGGGTCTCGCGAATTCTGTCCCCGACTGTACATACAAGGCTTATGTTTGAAATGGGGCTTGGAGGGGTATTGGTCGAAGAATTAGTAATAGTGCTTGGAATGGATAAGATGACAATGACCACAAGCTGACACTTGATTTCATGCATAAGGGAGTGGGAAAATCTTCTTCTGTGGGTAAAAGTGTCAGGGATTGGAACAAATTACCAAGTGAAGTGATGAATAATTTACAAAAAACGCTGAAGGAATTAAAAATTAAAATTCGTAAATTGTAAAAGTAGATGAATGCAGGAATTTAATCAAATTATATAAGATAATAATAATAATAATAAATCGGTGATTAGATGACAAAATCAATTAACCACCGGAACGTATGCTCCATCGCAATTAAATTATTAATAAATTATAATAATAATAATAAGTTTGACCTCAGATTACTCGCCCTAAAGTAGTTCTGCCTGGTGGGCCACCGTTTAAATTTTTTTTTAATTATGTCTAAATAATCTATACTTATAGAGAAGGAAATCTGGTATAAGCGTTGGTTTAGTTGTGTGTGTTAAGACGGTGTATTTTCATACGGATGCCCCCGGGTTCGATCCCGCTAACTCTTTTTCTTTTTTTGTCATTGCCATTCGCTTTTCCAACATTACAAATTTGTTTTGAAACAAATTCACCAATTTATTTATTTTCTTCTGATGAATTCGCAGGTATTTGGATGATATAAATCAAACAAACACTTAATTCACAAATTACCTGCACACCAGGAACATTTTATAGAAAACATCTTTCCGCAGCTACATACTATTTTTATTATTGAAGTAGGAAAGCATATTTCCGTTAGATTTGTAAAATCCGGTCTTTTCTCGTTAAGTTTTAACTATACCATGCCTATTTTATCACGTCATAAAAAACAGGCGCTCGCAAAATATGGTGTAACTACACGAGAAGATATTTCACGATTATCATGCAATTGATCTGATGCGCTTTGAAGACTTTTCATTAGTATTTTTACCTGGCGATAGAAATACACACCACATGGCTTACATAAATGCGTACGTTTTGGCGGTATCACTTTTACTCTCCAAGTAATCTTTCCGTTTTCATTTGAAAATACTCGATCATAAACCGTTGTATCATCATGGCCACCCCACGACTGAACCAATAACAAAAACTTATATATATATATATCGTCAGCTTCGCCGATTTGAAAAATTTGTTTAGTCCTTAAAGGAAAATAAATATATTTGTGTTTCAAAACAAATTTGTAATGAAG
>JARYHS010000917.1:0-42909 GCA_031002005.1 Vandiemenella viatica
TTTTGAAAAAAGGTCATTGTTAAATTGTTTTGTTTTTTTTAATAAGAAGAGGAAAAAAAGAAAAAAAGTTGTCTAACTAGCAACGATTCTAGAAAGTCAGTTAATACAAGACGTGCAACCACAATGGAATAGCACATATTATATTATTTTTTTAAAAATGGAGCTTAAACATGTTGTAAGTGATATATTTATTTGCTATAAAACAGCACCTCCAATGTTGACTGGTTTGGTTTTAAATATAGCGTCATCTCTTCTTAATACACTACGTCCACTTGAAGCTGCAACTAAATAAATATCTGGGGATAAAAATTGTACCAGCAGTAAAGTAATGCCTTAAGAGCATTTCATGCTTCCAGAACTCCCCTTAGTTATTGAAGTACATAAACTCATCCTAAAAGAAATCGACAAACAGATAGGTACTATCGTATAAGTTCCGCCTTTACCTATCGCGACCTTATTGGACCTACGTTTGAAAAAACAAAATTAAAAACCCGATGGCTTGCGCAAATGCATTCAAAAGATCAAAGGTATGATGAAGAGGGAGCTGGAAGAAACGACTGAGTCAGGTATTTCGGACAAAACATTGGCAGAAGTGTTTTTGGATCTATCAACACAACAAACTAGTTCATCGAAACTAAATATCAAACAGGATCGAAGAAAGTGAATTTGACGAACTGTCTGTCTACTACAGAACCCGGTATGCCGGCTTAATGAAAATCTGTTAGAACAATTGGTAGTTTATAAACAATAGTTTGCAAAATTGTACAAAATAGCTTATACAAGTTCAATTGTTGTAGCCAGCTCAGTACAGGGCCGGCTCTACGATTTTGAGGCCCGGGGTAAGCAGTTCATTCGTTTAGGCCCCTCCCTCCCACCAAATGGGCGACATTTTTTTTTTAGCTCTACAACTTGTCGAGCGGGGGCCCCTTCAGCCGGTGATCGGGGCCCCCCATCAGGAAGGCGGGCCCGGGTACATTTGACCCGTTTACCCCTCCTAACGCCGGCCCTGGCTCAGTACCATCAGAGAGACTTTTTATTTTCAAATCTGTACATGTTTTAAATCAACAGCGTAACATAATATAAGGAAACCGGATTAATAAAATCTTATTTATACAAAGTTTAGAGAGAAAATATCGGGATTTCGAAATTCGAATTAGATTAGAATCTCAATACTGCCGCTCAGTGTTTCCTCGCTTTCCTTGTATTATATCTGTTTATTCGGATTTCTAATTTAGAAAACCTAGATATTCCAAAAAAGCCTTTGCAAAATACTAATTGAAATATGATCAAATAAATGTCTCATTTTTCTACTTTCATGACATATATTAACTGATATATATATATATATATATATATATATATATATATTATTCACGTCGATGTTTATATTCGATGCATCGTGAAACATCGATGCATCACATCGAAAAATACATTGATGTATTTTTACATGAACATCCCTACTTTTATTTTTTCATATTTTTCATTTTACAAAACAGTAAAATACATATAAATAATATCGTTTTTTGTTGTTGATTTTTTTTTCTTATATACTAAAGCACCACTTCCTTTGGAAGCTTTGCTTGTTAGTGTAAGGTTAGGTTTGGGGGCACTCTTTATTTAATCACTTTGGGGGAAAAACCTGTGACCTCCACTCGGGTGGTCTTATGAAAAAACCCATATAATGGTCTTTTACTGTTCTTGGTTTAATATACTTAGCGGAACCTTGTATCTGTGCCATTATTTTGGTTCACACGATCCAATTCGACGTAGACGGGGTTCTATATGTTTCTCTTTGTTTATTTTATTATATAATTTTTCTGCTTGTGTTCTAATTTCACATTTAATATAATTTATTCCTGTTTGATCATGAAGTTGTCTAACCCGCGTGTACATTTTCGCACCTAGTATTATTCGTAGACATCGATTTTGAAGTCTTTGTAGGAGTTCAGTATTCGAATTTGCCGATATTTCCCAAACTGGGCAGCCATATAGCAGAAATGGCCGTATTACTGATTTATATATTCTGTTCTTAGTCTGTAATGTCAGTTCTTTACTACTAACTATCGGATATAAGTTGACCATAATAGACATCCCTTTTCGGATTCTTTGGCAGATTTGTTCTCTGAACAACATCTTTTGGTCAAGTTCGACTCCTAGGTATCGATGTGATTTTGTCCACGGTATCGTTTGTCAGTCTATTTTTAAATGAGGGGGTTTGTCAAAGTCCGGTTTTTTCTTAGTAAAATATACTGCAGTCCACTTGGATGTGTTGATCGATATTTTGTTGGATCTACACCATTCGGTGAGTTAGTCGATGCCTTTCTGCACTCTTCTGATGTTTGTGTCATGTCTGTACCCGATAGTATATTTCGTCTTATCATCTGCGAATTGGGCAAATTCAACTTCTTAGGGTGGTACAGGAATATAGTTTGCATAGATGTTGTACAGAGACGGTGATAGTATTGATCCTTGAGGGATTTCATCCAGGGCGTAAAGAATTGATGAGTTCGCACCCTCACATGCCACGAAGAATCTTCTTCCTTTAAAGTAATTTGCTATCAATTTTATGTAGCAGCGTGGGATGTCTGTTTTATCCTCCAGCTTGCATATTAAATTGCCTCTCCACAGTCTGTCATAGGCTTTGTCTACGTCTATGAATATTGCTGCTATAGATTTTCCCTTGTAGTACGCAGCCAATATATCCTGGAGTTTTCTGTTTGATTAAACACTAAATACGTAATATTTCGACTGCGAAAATCACCTTACGTCTCCTAAACGGCGATTCTGTCTGTTTGGATCAACGAGATTTAATAAAAGATTACCCCCGGAATTTCGATTTAATGTGCAGCAGATGTATCAAGCAGTCAAACGGGGTAAGTTTCAGTTTGACTTTACGATGGAAGGATGAGATATTTTATATAAAAGCGTACACGTATTTTGATCCCATTGTCGTTCAGCGCGATTCACGCGAAAACCACTGGCCTGATTTCGTTATTTTTGGCGGGGGAGATTGTTATTGTAATTTCAGCGTACCAACGACATCCCAATACAATTTTTGTCTTTCTATCGATGCATTAACTATGAAGTATTGCCGGCCTCGGTAGCGTAGGGGCTAGAGTGCTAGCTCCGCGTACCGAAGGTTGCCGGTTCGAGTCCGGCCGAGGGCATGGGTGTTTAGTGTTGTGTCTGTGAATGTCTTGTCCGTGTTGTAGTGTCCTTGTGTCAATACAGGTACTTGATAGCAACAAATCACATTGAGCTGGCTGTATAGGCCAGTAGCCAAATGCCATTAAAAAAAAAAAACCTATGAAGTAATCATTATAACAAAGAGGTTGACTTGGCAACAATTTGCTGATGGCTTCACGTCTCGTCGAAATCATTAGAGGCGGGAGGACACTAGATTAAGGAGCGGGAAATAATTTGTCAATGCCATTTGTAGGAACCATTCCGGCATTCCCCTAGAGTGATTTTGGATAAGCGAAATCTGAATGGCTAGACGGGGTTTCCATCAAGAGTTTCCAGAATGAGAGATCAGTCTATAATACAATCATTACCACTGCCAGATCTAACCTGCAGACAGGTACTGTAACATCGACGACCCGTTTTACCTCCGCCACCTGTTTTACTCAGGCAAGCAAATGTACAAAGGGCAGATCATTTTTTTTCAGCCGCAAAATTTATTAATATTTTTTAAACTATGAAACGCTACGAAAAGCAAAATTAATGACTGTATTATGGCTATTAATTTGGTAGTAAATGCTTAGCTATTAAATTGTGGACATAACCACGAATTTCTTATAATGGTATCTCTGGTCGCTGTTTTGTGAGTGAAGGCTAGCCTATGACGTCATCATTTTTCAGCCAATAGCTATCGAGGTGAGTGGGTGACCTTACGAAATTATTTAGTAGATTGCCTAATATAAATAAATAACGGAATTTCTCCAGATGATCTCGTATTCGAGGAGTAACTATAGAAACAAGACAAAATTTGGGTAGTTGATGTAACGAAAACTAAACTAAGAAAGCTACGACCTCCTCTTTGAAAAAGTTGTATTGCGGGTTCTCAGGATTCCACAGAGCATCCGCGTAATGTTTAACCAACGTTTCGCAGTAACACTTATATTTTGGTTTCCGGCGTAGTGCTAAGTATAGCAATCACCTTGTCTGGCCAAACCTTCCAGAACGCCGAGCACTGCAAATAAGAGTTTGTGGTTATACCCTGTTCACTTTAAACTTACGGCTCAAGGTCATGTTCCACTTTTCCTTCTCCTCTATTCACAACGTCCTCCTCTTCGAAAAGACTACCGTGTTCTAGTAGGCGGGTGGTAAATTTTTCAGCGTGTACTGTTTCCTCTTCGCACGTAGGGGTAATGGCAGCGGCGTGAGTATGAAACAGGGTGATCTTGAGCCGTCTCTGTTAACTGAACGCACTATAGCTGTGTATGTGAAACACATCGGACGCATTATCATCAATTCACAGGAGGAGACGGGTATCAAGTGTGGTAGGTGAGTGGTAAACCTCTGGCGTCACATGCAGAAAAAGGTGGTTTGAATTTTCTTCCATCCACCCAGAGATGGATTTTCCACGTTTTCCTCAAATCACTTCAGCCCAACGCGGAGATGGTACATCCGAATTCCTGCCTGCTCCTTGCTCCCAGTCCTTTCTCGCCAGAAGCAAAAAACAAAAATAATATGTGGATCCGCTTCCAACGCTTAGAAACTACCGTAATAACAATTCCTCCTTTACCTGCAGAATCCGTTACGCTCTCTGCGTCAGTTGAAACAAACCATTCTCTTGTCTGTTTTAGCCTTTTAAAAGACACAGCTAGTTTCCCATATGATATTTTCAGCATAATTCTATGACCCCCAGTAAACAACCTGATCGACACTGCTAGTGAAGATTCCCAGACACGGAAAGTGAAACTATTGCGGAATTTCTAAAATTCGCTCGTAGAGGATACGATCTGTCGATGGAAGCACCATAGCACTTTATACATTGTGATGTCAGATTTCTTACTTCCTGCATTAAGACACCTGAAATCTCTAATCCATGATTACAATGAGAGCGTAACAGTGCGTTTCCTGTAAAATGTGAACTGTAATATATGTTGTGCCTTGATGGTTTAATGGTGGTAATTATTTTTTTTGTACAGATTTTTTTTTTTTTTTTTTTTTTTTTTTTTTTTTTTTTTTTTTTTTTTTTTTTGCGTAGTACTTCTGGACTGATATTATTTTCGGAAGGGTCAAGTTCAGCATACATTGTAGGTATTTTAGAACAAACTTTCATTTCCGATAGGAATACAGCGAATATGTGTTGTTCCGGATTTTCAGCCAGAAGAACATTCGTCAGACCCATAAACCTCATTTAATAAACTTTGTATTAGTGCACCGCTTTAGTGTCACGACCTATACATATATATCACAGAACTTCTTTATGCAATTTAATTGAATATTGGATTAATTAAGAATCAAGTACGAAACTCCAACACAGGGGCTCCGTTATAATTTAACAGGACATCTCGAGCAAAGAATGTTGAATCACTATGCTATGAACAAAAATTTTGGCTATCACCTTGTTAACTAAAGTATTTTTTGAATGGAGTGGATATGATGATTACATACCAAACAACAACGTAATGCATGAATTAACAGTTACACATTTCGCATAAATAAACATCTTATTTATTGCATGTGTACTTATCAAATTCAAATTAAGTTCCCTATCTAAAATAGGACATGGTTTTAGTACATAAGATAGAAAAAATCCCACCTATATAACCACTTCCAATGTTTCTCTTTATCAGTTAATAAATACACAAAATCCAAGATTCCCATCGTCCGTCGTTCAGGTTTGGCAAGTCTGAAAAAAAATCATTTACATTATGCCTTTAATTTCAGTAAATAATGTGAGACGCGTCATGGCCAAGTGACATTTTTTTTAAACTTGCATTAAAAAAAAATAAAAAAAAATAAATAAATAAATAAATAAAAAAAACTTGCATTTCCGTCTTTAAAGACCTCGCTGTTGAGAGACGTTAAGCAGTTAAAAAATAATAATAATTACTTGCATTATTCAGGGTACACCACATACATTACGAGATATGACATAAATTTCAACAACGTTCCATAACATCGAGACAAACCATTCTATTTCAAAAAGAGAAGGGAATACACTCTGTAAAGTGTAGTAGACATCGTTTAGAATAGGGCTGTTGATAAAATATCGATATATCGATATTTTTTTTTTAAAATATCGATATTTATGAGTGATATTTTTTAGGACGATATATCGATATATCGATATTGAAATCTGGATATCGGAGTCCGATATTTTTAAAAAATAAGTGGTTATTTTCCGTTTTCCTCGTAGAATATTCCAAGGTATTATTGGAGGGAAAACGATTACCTGTGTTGCACATGCAATACATTTTCATAGATAGAATTTTAAGAAACAATGAACGATACGAGAACATGGAGAAGTAGGGCCGCCGTAAGCGGGCATGCAAGGCAGCATATTATGTAGCGACTAGCGGGCGACCTTTTTTTTAGCTCAACATCTGCTTCGGGCGGTCGGCGGCGACACTAGGAATGGCAACAATGGAGGCGGCAATCTCAGAGTTTTTTCGACCCCTTTCGGAAATTTCCTAAATCCACCACTGGCAGTAGTTGGACAGGGGGCGGCATAATCGCTATTGCACGCGGGCGCTCAAACAGCTAGCGGCGGGCCTGTGGAGAAGTAAAAAACGAAGGTAAAATAACTCATTCAATATTCATTAGAATTCTTGTCTGGACATTTTGAAAAGTTTTTTAAAATTTGTCTTCAATCAATGCAAAAGTATTAGCATTAAGAAACTAATCGTAATGTACCAGGTATGGGTAGGGTTGCCAGATAGCTGGAAAATCCGGGAATGTCCCGGAATTTTGTGTCTGATCTCGTTTTCAGGAATTATGGGTTACTGTCCCGGAATTTACGTATACTAGTTTTTTTCTCAAACTCAGTTCACCACGGTGGTCATGAGGCCAAGCCAAGTATCCCATGCTTGCAGCGGGAGGATGGAATGTCCCTTAAATCAGAGGAATTGAAACTGACAGGAAAATACTCTTTGAATTTTCTGGGACTTTGAAAATTCTAGATGCAGTTAACATTAACTCCCTTTATACAGAGTTCACATGTCTGAAACGTGTTTTTCAGGTCCTTCCAAAAGACTTTCCAAACGATAAAATCTGAGCCAATTTCTTTAGAACAAGCGTTTTTAATGATTTTGAATATTTTTTAAAAAATAGTTGGTTTTGTTTTGTCAATTCCAACAAGCAATGACTTTTACGAGACAAGTTTTAGCCTGTTGAATAATTTATGAAATAAGTGCGAAACAGAACGTTCATGGATTCGATCAAGGTTGAACTGCAAACTCTATCAATTTTGAAGACTCTTGCTGAGAAATTTTATCAGTTTTGCAAAGAAGTGACGGAGAAATATTTATGAAAATTGCAAAATCTAGTAATAAATATTTTAAAAGTAGATGATTAAGATCTATTTTGATTGATGTTGATTTTGATTTAGCAAAAGATAGATGATAATTTTTTGTTATTTGTTGATTTTCTGCCTAATTTTAATTAATGAGCCTAACAGAAGTGTTCAGTTTTGGTTTAATATTTTTGAGATTTTGATTGATAATACCCGATGTTGATTTTGAACCAAAGTAAAAATTCCTAACAGGTGGTCAATTTTTGTTTTAAGTTTATTATTTTTCCTTTTGATTCATAATACCTGATGTTGACTTTCTACCATAGTTTAATTAATAAAGTTAAAAGAGGTGCTATATATACGTTAGATAGCATATTTACCTAAAATAGATTTTTTTTATTAATTTGCATTTTTGTTCACTCTTTAAACATACCGCAAAAATACTTTTTAGACCCAGAAATGTCCCGGAAATTATAAGCCTGTATCTGGCACTCCACAGTTAAATATTTCGCGCGAATTGGATACGCTTCTTGTTCCATACCAACAGAAGAATTGAGCTCCAAAATTATGTCACAGCCAGTTTTGTTATATCACTTACGAATTTATTAAGATAAGAAATTGAAAAAAAGAATCTACCACTTTTGCATTGCCTTTACAAAGTGCTATGCTAAAAACTTATTATTTTAGATTGGTGCCTTTAAAAAACAATTTGTTAACGCCAAGGGAACTGCCTTGACAGTAGCGGCTCTAGGATTTTTCCAAGCCGGGGAAAAACTGAGATTGCCGCCTCTTCAAACATTGTTGCCTGCCAGACCCCGAGAATCGCCTCCTTGATTGTTGGCCAAACGCATTGATGTCGCCACTTTAACTGTTTGGCAAACGCATTGTTGGACACGATTTTATCGCCCAGAGCAAGTACCGCGGTTTGCTCCCACCCCTCGCACTAAATCCTGCATTCAACCTAGAATCTCAGCTTTAAAAAATTGTATTATGGTAAAGCGTTACCCATTTGCGAAGCAATATCAAAGAAGGGGAAATTTTCAATTAATGTAGGGAGTTCTCCATTCATAGTAGAAGAAACAACGGGAAAAACATGAGTTCATGCTCTTGAAAAGTATGTCCAATGAAGTTTCTGACATGAGTTTTGGTGCAAAATTTTACTTCATTCACCACCTTAGTTTGGAATTTTTTTGGATCTGACTTTTAAATAACTATGACGTTCTCTCATCATAATTCTATGCAACATCCAATTGTCCTAGAAAATGGTAATTTGGTACACATACTTGGCTTCATCCCCAAAGTATAAGAAAAGTTCCTGTGTTTTTCAATGCCAATCTAAAAGCTGAAACGTATTAGAGAAAATTTGTAGGTTAATTGCTTTCTTCTTGATGAGGCTATATGGCTTGAATTTCAGTTTTGCACAAAGATCAGGAACATAAAAAACATAATTAATTTTACTTTGTTACTACATTTAATTTGGAAGTTATTGGTAGTCCTCCACCGATGGTAACAATGCAGACACGGCGAAGCTCACACAGAACGAATCGGACTCGAGCCCGTTGTTTTACATGAGCGTGCGTTGTCGAGGAAAGTATTTTGACATTAAAATTGGATGTAAGCAGGAATATTGATAAATTCAGATACATAATCTTTGCTAAGGTGCAAACATTTGGTCCAAAAAAGTAAGAAGACTCAGAACAAGCTATCAACCTACAAAAAGAAATTAAATTCCATGTAAAACAATACTTGTAAAAGAAAGTGACTTGGTCATTATGCAAACTCTGATAATAGAACATCAACCTAAATAAATGCATCTACAATGTTGCATTATTGAGCTTTTAAACTCACAAAAGCCAAGATTTCCCTCGATGCTCTTTTTGGATTCACAAGTCTTCGAGTAAATCATAAATATTCTGCCTTTCCTTATAGTAAAGTAGTAGTATAATCACAATTTAAAAAAAAGTATTTATCCGTAACGTCATGAAAAACTTTTTTTTTCAGAAAATCAAAACTTGATTCAGAAATTATCATTAAATAGCCACAAGACTTCGCCCTTTTTTAAAATGATTTGTTTTTGTAATATTGTTTTTATATAATAGGGTCGATATGTCGATACTTTTTCTTCGATATATCGAATCCAATATAAATATTTTTTAAAATATCGATATATCGAAAATCCGATATTTTTTAAAATATCAACAGCCCTAGTTCAGAACAAGATCTAACGTTTTGTCACTAAATAAAAACGAGACTTGGAATATTTTTCCATAAATTGTTTTTGAGGGATTACTAACTTTCGAGAACCAGATTATTTTTTTTTATGCATATTGACTTCCAATTTTGGAAATTTATGTTTCTGAATCCCCGTTTATTTATTTATAAGTTACCATAATTATCATTTCTCCGACATAAAAAGACTCCTCTACAACTACAACGTGAACCATGTAATCAAATCGTCAAAATGATAAGGAATAATACATACATAACTAGCATAATTTGGTCGATTGATTAAATACCACACATATAATATTTCGACTGCGAGAAACAACTTACCTTTCGTAAACGGCGATTCTGTCTGAATAAACGAGATTTAAGAAAAAATTACAGTCGTAATTTCAAATAATGGGAATCCAGTGTACGAAGGGTTGAAACGGGGTATGTTTCAGTTTGACGTAAGGATGAGAAATTTTAGATAAAAGCGTCCGCAAATATGGATCCCTTTGCCATTCAGCGTGATTCACGCAAAAACTACTGATCGGATTCTTGATTCTTGTGAGTCGAATCAGTAATTTCAACTTACGAACGACATCGTAATAAAGCTTTTCTCTTGCTACCGATGCATTAACTATGACGTAGTCAATTTAACAAAGAGGCTGAGGTAAAGGACAACTAAGTGCTTATGGCTTCACGTCTTGTTGACGTCAAGATCATTAGAGGCGGGAGGTGACTAGAGGCAAGGCGCAGGATGTAATTCGGCAATGGCCATTTGAAGGAATCATTCCGGCATTCCCCTAGAGTGAATTTGGAAAACCGAAATCTGATTTCCTCGACGGGGATTCGATCTAGCGTCTTGAGAATGAGAGACCAGTCTATAATAAACTCATAACTACTGCCAGATCTACTCCGCAGACAGGTACTGTGAAGTCGACGATCCCTTGTAACTCCGCCGCCTGTTCCACTCAGGCAAGTAAATGTACAAAGCACAGCCGAGTTGGCGTTTAGAGATCAGTGCACTGCATATTTGGGAGCATGGAAAAGAAAAACGTTCAATACTAGTAAGCACAGCCAACATTCTTAAAACTCACTGCTATCCGCAAACATTGGCATAACCGAATTAAAAAGTATTGAAATCTGGTACATGCAAATCAGTTTACACCATTTCCAGAAAGTTATTGTAACCGATTGCCTTATATTCGTCAGTGTATATAAATAACAGAATTTCTCCAGATGATCTGGTATTCGACGAGTAACGTAATTATAGAAACAAGACAAAATTTTGGTAGTTGATGTAACGAAAACTAAACTGAAAAAACGACGACTCCCTCTTTGAAAAAGTTGTAGTGCGGGATTTCATGCTTCCACAGAGCATCCGCATCATGTTTAAGGGACGTTTTGCAACAACACTTCCATTTTGTTTTCCGACGTAGTTTAACAATCACCTTGTCCGGCCAAATCTTCAAGAAAGCCGAGCAATGCAAATAGGCATTTGTGGCTATACCTTGTTCACTCTCAATTGGCGGCTCAAGGTTATGTTCCTCTTATCCCGCTCCTTTCCTCACAACCTACTCCCTTCCGAAGAGACTGCTGTGTTCAAGGAGACGAGTGATAAATTTGTCAGCGTGCACTGTTTCCTCTTCCCAGAGTGTGGATAGAACACGGTGACCTTGAGACGTCTCTGTTAACCGGACGGAATATAGCAGTGTATGTGGAATACGTCGGCCGTGTTTTCATCACAGCAGGAGGCGGATACCAGGCTTGGTGGGTGAGTGATAACTCTCTGCCTAAGCTTTCGGAACATGATGGTTCGAATTACCTTCAAGTCATCCAGATTTGGATTTTTCCATGGTGTCTGCAAATAACTGCAAGCGTACGAGGGGATGGTTCCTTCAAAAGGCCGTGGCCAAATGCCGAATTCTTACTCACTCCTAGCTCCCAGTTCTTTCCTGGCTCTAGTGATCTTGGTATCACCGAAGCGTAAAGCCAGAAACAAACATAGTGTGTGGAACCACTTCCAACACATATAAGCTGGTAATAATTTCTCCTTCACCTGCAGAATCCGTTACGCTCTCTAGTCATTTAAAACAAACAATTCTATTGTCTGTTTTAGCCTTTTAAAAGATACAGCTTGCTTCACATATGATACATTCAGAATTATTCTATGATCTTCTATGAATGGCTTGGTTGACACTGGTATTGAAGATTTCTGTGCACGGAAAACAAATGTACTGCAGAATTTCGCAAAGTCGCTCAAACCGAACACGTTCTCTTGATGGCAATCCTAAACTACTTCGTTCATTACGGCGTCAGATTGCTAACATTGCATTAAGGTAATGTTGCTCGATGGCCAGCTGAAATCTCTAATACGGTTAAATGTTTGATCACAAAGAGGGTAACAGTGAGTATCCTGGACAGTGAGCACAATAGTATGTGCTGTGATTTAATGGTCTAATGAGGGTATTGGTTGTTTCGTTTTTACAGAAACACGTTCTTGCAAAATACTTCAGGACTGATATTATTTTCGGCATGGTCAAGTTCATTATAAATTCGACCTATGTTAGAGCCAACTTTCATCTCCAACTGGAAACATCAAATATGGGTTGTTTCTGATGTTTAGCTGGAAGAAGGCTTGTCACGGAAATAGCCTGATTTAACAATCTATGCATTCGTATACGGTCTTAGTGCCCGTCCTGATAACACAGCACATTGAATATCGGATTAATTAAAAGTCGACTAATCATTTGTAGTCCAACACACAGGCAACGGTATACAGTTTACTGGTGGGTGTCGAGCAAAGAATATTGAACCACTCTGCTACGGACGAACATGCTGCCTTTCATCGGGTTAATCAAGCTCAATTTATTGATAACACTCGTTGAATTCACATATTCCCGGGAAATAAACATTAAAAAAAATAAAAATAAAATAAAAAAATAAAAAAAAATATTTAAGTTTCTGGTGGAATAGTAACGAAATAAAACTATAGTTTTCGATCTACAATAAGCAATGTTTTTAGCAAACTAGATAGCAAAACAACTAACCACGTAAATTCCTTAAACTACTTGCTTTATTAATATAGTCGTATTTATTATATGCTATTTAATATACATTCTGACTGAGAAAAGAAACTTAAATTTCTTAGACCATGATTCTGTCTGTTTAAATAAACCGGATTTACGAGAAAAAAAAAAAGCTTGAATTTTGTTAGTGTTTTGAATAATGTACCGCCCATTAGCCAAGGGATGAAACTGAGTAAGTTTCATTTTGATGTTCAGATGGAAAGCTGAGAAATTTCAAATAAAGCGTCCACAAACTGGGATCCATTTGCCATCCACCGCTGTTCATGAAAAAACTACTGGTTGGATTTAGTTATTCCCAGCAGTCGAAATATTTACCGTAATTTCAGCGTACTGACGGCATCGTACTATTTTTTTTCTCTCTCTAAGATAGCGTTCAGTACTTTAATACTCCACTGGAAAAACGTTGCGGGTAATATTTTGTGTATGTCTTTACACCTCATCGAAGTTGAGATCATTAAATGCAGGAAGTGTCCTGGGGAAAGGAGCAAGAAATAATTCGGCAATGGTCTTTTGAAGAAACCATCCCGTCACTACCGTGTAGTGATTTTGGGAAACCATAGAAACTGAAATGTGAATGGCTGGACGGAGATTCGATCCAGCGTCCTCGGATTATGAGACCAGAGCGTTGGAAGCACAACTACTGCCAGATCTTCCCTGCAGGCAGGTACTGTGTAGAGGCAATCCCTTGTACCTCCGCCGCCTTTTTCACTCACGCAAGTAAATGTAAAAAGGAGAGGCAGGTTGCGTTTTGAAATCACTGTACTGAATATAATGCTGCACGGAAAGTAAAAATGTATAATACTAATAATCAGAGTCATCATTTCTAAAACTTACTGATATCCAAAAACTTTAGCTTAAGTAAAGTAAATTAACCTTGCATATCTATTTCATTAGAATTTATATGGTAATCGCGTACTCAGCACTCCGTATTGCATAGAATTTAAGTTATTGTTAACACTCGATGTGAAAACTCATAGCATTGAAATTCAACTAGGATTCCTGGTCTACAACAAGACATGCAGGTTTAATTGTGTGTTCCATAGCCATCGCAAGAGTGTTATCCGTAACCGAGTTGACATTCGTAAGTGGCCCAACCCAACCACAGCAATACCCGTCTTTCCAGCAGCCACCCCCGCCGCGGAGTTAGGGTTGGAAGAGTTTTCCGCCAGTCGGACGGCACGGACTTTCATAAGTGTATCGCCTTTAACCGCCATGACGGTGTTGCCAACGGGAAACTACGTGGAGGCGGCTCCCTATACCAAGTCGAATAGCCAAGTCCTAGGTCGGATTGCTCTCTGTCTTAGGACTTGTTTGGCGCAAGCGTGCCTTGCCCCTTACGTCTACATACCGTTTGTAGGTTCAGCTTGCGCCTCCCCCCTGGCCGCATCATCAGCGCTAGGATCCGTCCTCGGGGGTACCCGAGCCAGGCCCACCAACCCCCTCGAGAACCAAGCCAGCAGAATACCTGGCCACTTCGCAGCCATCCCCGCCGCGGAATTGGGCTCTTCCGAATTACCCGCCATTACGGCAGGGACGGTGAGGCAAGGTGCCTTCTGCTACCCCTTATGGGTGCCCACGGGGAACCAACGTGAAGGCGGCGCACGCCACGAACCAGGCCGAAGACCCTTCCAAAACCTGGCCGTATAGCAATGCCTATCAGTGGTTCCCACACGAAGCCCCCAGCCCCACCCTAACCCCGCAGGGCGGGCGGAAGCCTTAGCGACCGAGAGCCGTGCAAGAAGGCCCCCAGCATCCACTACGCCAGCAGGCCGAACGTATCGTCCCCGGATGCAGCGTCCCACACCGGGGGGGTTGCTCCTAGTATGCTTTCTCCCGCGCCCGCCCGATACTTGTGTCCAGTGCGAGCACAGTATCCCACACACCAGTCCCGACTCCACAGAAAACCGTCGCATCGCACGATCCCGCAGCAGAGGCCCGAAGATCCCCACCACGTTCACAAGGTGTATGTTGACCCACCCCTGGCAAGCCAATGCGCTACCGGTTCACACATATATAGTGAACCTACTATGGCAACATAGAGACATGCTCCCACCAGCAAGAATGCAATCCTGAGTCCCAGGGGTTGATCCCAAAGGCGGCGAGCCGCAACCAAGCACAGTCCCCGAGACCGTGGTACTGGGGCCCCTTCATACGACTCCAAGGTCTATGCTACGCTGACAGCAGGGGTGCACTAAGCCCCTGGGGTGCTTGGTCTTCATTCACCAGGACACCCCCAACACCGGAGCAGTCAGGGCAAGGTTGCTCACTGCACTTGAGCTGCGGCCAACACCGTAGTGCGCCTTATTTGCAGCTTGACTACCCACAAGCCTTCCGTCCAGCAGGGGGGGGGGGACCCTTCCTGAACCCCCAGCCTCAAGCCGGGGGCGACGGGACTGTGGACATCGGTCATAAGTCCCGGGGGCGGCGGAGGCGCTACTAACCCGCCTCCTACAACCGCCCCCTGCGTGGACCCACTTCCGACGCCCAGCAATATCCCCTCTCTTGGTAGACGCAACAGGTACAAGACCAAGACTAGCGGTTTTCAAAGTTTGCCAGTCATCACAATTCAGATAGAGCTCATTACAGACACCTCCAGCTCAATCAACCTACCACATCCTCCAGAGGGAGAAAAATTTCCCCCAACGCTCAAACTTGCAACTATAGAGTTACAAGAAAAACATCGGGGAGGCTCGGGAACCCCGGGTGCGCCAGACTCGTCATCTGAGTCTCCCCGAAGGGAGGCCCAGACCCGTGGGGGGAGATTACGTCTACAATAAGATATGGAGTTAAGTTAGTATTCTAGTTTGCGCTCATCAAAAACTAGGCTAACCGTAGGTTTACCCTGCTAACTAGTCGCCGCCTCCACCGCGGGATTAAAGCATTTAAAGAATTGCCCGTTATTACAGCGGGGATGGTTACCGAGGCGCGTTTCGTCACTCATAAAGGGTGTGCGCGGGGAGCGACGTGGAAACTGTGTTCCCCACGAACCAGTCCAAAGAAACTCCAAAACTGGCCATACTGCTAACGGCTTCCTGTTAGTCCGAGCGCCCGGCCCCAACCGGCGTCGCCTCCATACAGCGATGAGACAGAAGACTTAGCGATCCAGCGCCAAACACTCTGTAACAGCCCTCAAACCTAAACTTCAGCTGGATTTGTATTTTATGAAGCATTTGTAGCAAGCTAGAGTGTGATCGAAATTGGTTTTGTATATTTGTCTTGTATTTTATTGTAAATTGATTTTGTTATGTGAAAATAAATTATGTAAATATCATTTAATTTGTTTAAGGACAGAAATATGCAAGAGAATTACCTAAATGTTTGTAATTGTAAGTTTTAAGGTAAGCTACGATGTATTAGGGTGAATTACTACATTTTAAAATTATTTATGTGGATAATTTTGTATTTAAGTACGTTTTAATTTTCATTTCTAAGCATTTTGTAATGATTTTAAATGATTATGTATTAATTCTAATTGTTTTTAATATGTTTTTGATTGTTTAAGTATTGTTAATGTTCGAGAAATATCTGTTGGAAGGTTTTGCAATGTTCTAGATCTTTCGATAGAACTTGTTTAATGCGATCAGCGGAGACTAAGAGACAGTGGCAATAGCTTGGCATTAGTTTACGTCGGCCTAGGTCAATGTTGAACGAACAGTTTTGGTAGTATTGTCTTTGGAAGAAGTGTCGACTGTTATCGTTGGAGTGTTGTGTTTATATGTGAACGGTATTTTTAAGTCCGATGTCACTAGCAATAAAACAAGTTAAAATTTGAAACTGGCTCGTGGACTAGTAATTTAATATATATTATTTAAACCACGATCAATCTACAGTAATAAGGCCTACCAATAGTGCACGTTCCTCAGCGATCAATCGACTGCGTAAAGTGTCACTGATGAGCACAGGTTCCCGCACAGTAGAGCACGCTCCAAGTGCGCTTTCCCTCACTGATGAGCACAACTCGTTCAACATTCACAGAGCAGCATCAAAGCGCAGCAGACCGAAAGCCACTGCAGCGCTGGCTCACCCAGGTTGGATTATCAGAGCCATATACTACCAATCCTAACTTTTCTAGAGGATCTATTATGACAGCATTGCATTGGTGCATACCGGCAGCAGGGTGCACCACTTCAATTGATCAGCGGATTACACATCACAGCCTCAGTCACCCCCGACATCCCTGAAAGTCGACGGACATCCACGACATGACTGCCACCTTCAACGGTGTACATTGTCTTACCGGTACACTCCGTATCCTTCCCGCCCCTCCCCCCTCTCTGCAACCAAGGTCTTACTGCCGAGAGCAGAATAAGGAACGAGTCCCTCTTCCTCCGCACCATCGGGCGTTGGCACTGAGGCCTCGTATCCACTTGAGCACGCTCAGGTGAATGAGCCGCTCAGTGAAGCGAGCGGCTCAAGTGTGGACGCCTGAGCACGCTGGCAACGAACGACAGCGAGCGCGCTCGGGGCGAGCCGATCGGTTGTCGGTATTTTGGAATGCTGAAAGGCGAGCCAGTGTTTGTTCGGCGCTCAGTGTGGACGGTATTTGGCGGTTTCCACAATGAGCGCGAGCACGTGGGACAATGGAACTTGTTTAACTCTAATTTATGCGTGTGAATCAAAGAGGGTGTTATGGGAAAGCTCCAGTATTATAATCGAACTAAAAAATAAGGTGCATGGCGTGAAATCAGCGAGATGTTAAACTTTTGGTATTGATGATGTAAATAAAACAATAATAAGCCAGCTAGGATCATTCAGGCGAGAACGATCAAAACAGAAGAGAACTTCTACATCGGGAAGTGGTAACTCTTTTTTAATAGTATTTCTCACAGCTGAACGGATTTTGATTGAATTCGGTGTTACGTAATTCAGATCCTAAATGCCTAAAACCATATTGACTTTTTGCCAGGATAATTCATGTTTGACAGTATAATTGTTTCACCTAATTTTTTATTAAAAACTTGAAATCAATGCCATAATAAAAAAAGATAAAAATAACATTTAAATCTATATTTGTAAACACAAATTAAAAATAGGTACCAGCCTTTATTTAATTTTGGAGTGACTCAACAGTGCCGTCACAGACTACCCGTACTAAACGGATGATGCTTTGTTTATATACTTTGAACATGTACTGCAGGCTTGTGTAGGGACTTCCTGAGGCTGGGAATCTTAAAATTATTATTAATTTTATCTTCTGGCGGGATCGCCTCACGCATAGACGTACCGTGCATTTTAATGTGAGGTCCAACTAATGACAGCAAATGTTCGAAATCGATCTCGTAAAGTTTTGAAATAGCTCATTGTCTCCTTCTAAAGTCAATTCGCGAATTAAATTATTAAGATAATTTCTTCGCTGTCGATTACTTTCTCTAATCCACCAACTTGGTAAATTTCTTCTCTGCTTTGACATCGTATGGATAATAATAAAGGCCACAGCTGCCGCGCGTACACGTGACGACACGTCAATAGCCGAGCGTTTTCTGAGCACTGGCTCCAGGCTCGTTTGACCAAAATTTCCTTTTCCTTGAGCACGCTCAAACGAGCGCGCTCAAATGAATGAGTGGCTCATTCGCCTGAGCACTCTCAAGTGGATACGAGGCTTAAGGCAGCGCGAAGAAAACCACTCGCATGACATCAGTAACTATACACAAACACACACGTTGCCTTCTCCTCAGCGCGGCCAAGAAGACATTGCCACCGAACCATGACTACTATTACTATCTTAAGCTACTAACATTTCCCATTTAAAAGACTACACTCACTATTAAACCGTGGTATCTTTATATTCTAAAAATAAACGATGAAAGCATGACGATATTTATTACATTCATATTTAGTTAAATAAATTATTTGAGGTACGTGAGAATGTCACAGCATCTACACAGAAGCATTCAGCAGGCAAATTAAGCAGACCGATCTTGGTGGGTGAGCGGTTAAGGTATTCGGGAGAACGTTGGTTCGAATCCTTGAATGTCCTTATAGGATTAGTGTTTTATGGTTTACCTAATTCACTCCAGTAGAATGCCGTGACAGTTCCTTCAAAAAGGCCATGGCCGAATACCTTCTCGTTCCTTGTCTGCAGCCTTTTGCCGCCTCTTCTAAACATGACATCTTCAAGGCATTGAGCCATAAGCAAAGAAATTAAAAAAAAAATGATCCGAAATACACGATTTTCCAATCAATGAAAAAAAGTATGGTGGTGAACTTATTTTCAGCATATGACAAGTTCATATTTAAGTCTACAGTCCGGCTTTAGCCTTGTTTGCAAAACTGTTTTTCTAACAGCAAACGACTACGTAGTAAGAGTAATGATCTTCATCTTTGGTAGCACGAGCCGTGTATAGATACTGACGGCGCAATTTGCTGTTGAAATATCGAGGAAATTTCGCGGCATCCATTTCGCCATGCTGCTGAAACGTGAGCTAAGAGCTTCTTCGCAAGAATGCAATGATAAGAGGCTTGAAGATACGCATACATCATCAGCATACTAGAGCATCGTGATCTTTGATAAAAGCGTTTCACCTAAATTGGTAGAATAAAAGTTTACAAATGATTGGCGCAGTTATAAATTTCTAAAATCACTTATGATTCGTCGCCATTTTGCATCAGATAAAAATTATTTATTTTTTCTGTAATAGTAAAACCATTGACGTAAGCAATCAACTTCAATGTTATTCTATCTCTGACGCGTTGTTTTAATTCCAGAGACATGCTGAAATCAATAACATTGCAAAATATGTATTAGCTTTCGGCTTCTAGTCTAAACAAAAATGTGGTACGTAAATGAAATCGACAGCCAAATTAAGTTTCGTACATTTTTCTTTTCGAACTTTTAATCAAAATGTTTCGAAGCTGTAAGAACACTAAACCATCTTAACCTTCCTCGTCGATCTGATAAATTAAAATTATGTCTCTAAAGATTCGGACTGTACTGTGATTTCAGCCACGTTTCATCAATCGAAAAACGTGAATATATATATTTTTTTTTTACTTACAGCTTTACGCCTCGTCGACGACTAAGGTCATTAGAGGCGGGATGGGGCTGGGGACAAGGAACGGGAAGGAATTCGGCCTTGGCATTTTTGAAGGAAGGTTCCCGGCATTCGTCTGGAGTGATTTGGGGAAACCATAGAAGAAAAACGTGAAGCTTTATTAGGATTTTCGAGCAATTTATCGATGTTTTTCTTTGCATTATATTAATGATTTTTGTTACTTATGAGTATAATCATTTAGTTGTGGTCATAAGTATGTGATTTGGCCTTCCCAACTGACCATCTCAAAAGTCAATCACATGGTTACTAACTCTTTATTGAAGAGAACATGATACCCGTAATTTCAGTATTAGGAATATTCTGCAGACTTGGACGTTATTCATGATAAATAAACATTTCAAGATCTGAAGTAAAAATCTGCTACAATTAGTGATTTAGAGTGGTCGATTGTATTGTTACAGCAACTTTTCGATCAAAAAAAGTAGTAATGTGATAAATTGTGTATGGTAATTTCTTGTTTTTTATTGAGCAAAAGATGACATTGATACCAGAAATATGAGTATGTTACCTAATTCTATGACGTTAGGAAACAGAAAACCTGAAATTACTACAGCCGGCTCAGGATAAAGATCGCCGTATCAGATCTTCCTGATACTACTTCACAATAGCGCTCTCTTCCTTTTCGTATCGTAACCACGTCGTATTAATCACATGTGAATGTCTGATGTTCCACAAACCTTAATGAATCCGCTGAGGACTTGTGCCGATCGACAACACCAGCCTGAGATGGTTCTGTTTTTTAACTCTTGATGATTGATTCCGATGTATTTTGGTGCACTGAATCCGAAAATGACCTTAGTTCAGTTTCACCACGTCAATTTTTTTTGTTGGAATTCGCATTGAGTCATATATGGTATATGACGAAAAATATTATAATTATTAAACTGAATTACAGATTGAAATACGCCTGTTTCGTATCAAATGTATTGTTTTGGGGCGTATAATAACCGATGTAATGTATTATAATATAGAAATAGGGTATATAATAGAAATTAGAACACTCGCCATTTTAGTCGTAGTGTTGACGCCTCTTGGGACCAGCCATGCTTTGTGCCAGGCTTTTCCGGCATATGCTCTTCTAGGATCATCCAGATGCAACATCCAGAAATAATCCACCGTCGTTGAGTCTTCCATCTGCCTTGGTAACGCTTTTCCATGTCTTCCAAGTCCTGATGAAATCTCTCACCCATTTCTTCACTAACCGCACTCAGATTTTTCAGGAAAGTAGTCTAAGTGTACATGTAGGAAATGAATCCAAACTCATGGAACAGCTTAAATTTTGGTATTTCTGCAGCATTGTCTCAACGATAGACTTGAAATTATGAGCCTTCTTGCTGCCCAGAAATTTGGTTATTACGTCTTTAAAGGCGACCCAGCTTCTTTTCAATAACTTCCATTTCTTTTCCAAAATTTACATATTTACAAAGTATTATAATGTCTGCACCCATAAAAATACCTTCTTTTAGATTTGCGGGTAACAAGGTTGGAATTTGCTACAAACGCACTGGAATCATTTACCATCTTTTGATAAGGCTTTCACAAATTGCTTCATCAAGCCTAATCTGATGTATAAGGATGGAAGTAGAACTTTAGTCGACTCGATAAGAATTTTTTGGTGCACATTTTCTACTCCGGTTCCAATGAAAGTAGTTCTGGCCTTTCTTTCTTTTTTCAATGTTTTTCCTTGTCTCTGCTATCCCACTCACATAAAAAAACATGGCTACTTTGTGTACCCGGCTTGCTGTCCAAATATCATCGATAATACTTTGAGATCGCCACTCATGAGCCACTTATGATCGTCGTACTTATATTTCTGGAGGATAAATTGTAAATTGACTTGTTTTCATTGTAAGCCGACAGTTGGCAGCATTTCATATGTCTTTAAATCTGGCAGTATGTTTTAAGTTTTTTTTTTTAAATTTCTTTCGATATACGACACTTTTGACAGATTGCGATTTGTAAAACATTCTGATGTGATGGAGAAAAACTAAGTTCATTTTTGGATTCACATAGAGATCCATCACCAAAACTTGAAAAATATGAAACAACCGAAAAAAATGCAGGTCTGTGCAATCGAAGAAGTTTGTTTGAATTTATTTATAAAGAAGGAAAAAATCATGTATTAATTACTACAAAATAATTCACGATTTGATAACGTGAAAAAATAAATTATGTTTCAATATTCTCTTTGGAAAAAAATTCGGTCTTCCTAATATCCGTCTTCATCCTGTGGAGAGTCAGAGAATCATATCGCGTTTTCGGCAAAAAAGATTCATAACAGTTTGTGTGGACACAAAAAAGGCGAGGCCTTCCATGCAGACTCCATGAAAATTAAGGTCGGTCTCTTTCTTTGTGTGTGTGTGTGTGTGTCTATCTCGGTGCAATAAAATTATTCCTTGAGAGAGTATCTGTCTCCCTCAGCAAGAAATTTGCCAGGCAAAATGTGGAGAAGCACAAAAGCTCACACGCTTGTCAAGACTGCGAAACCGTGTTACGGAGATATTTTGTTTTATTATACGTGTCCTGACGTCCGAGAACACAACAGAGCGTGACAATACGAGTATTTTTTGGAAGTGTCTCCCAACTCTGAGTGCGAGAGATAAGTAGAAATTGTAAGGGGAAGGTTTCGAAACAATAAGGTTATTTTTGGCAAGAACTCTCCAATATTAATATATTTTTCTCGGGCTTCCACTCGTGTTAAGATGTCACATTTGTGGGACGTTTCGAAGGCGTCCTTCTCTGCCTTCATTCTCAACCAAATGCCAATGATTAACTGTTTGTTTATTCAGCCGCTGCTACGGAAACGGTGGAAGACAAAAACCAATTACCGATTACGTCATCCGCTCTTCTGCTCGTTACCGACGCGAAACTGTTCCAGAATTTTAATAACCGGGTTCCAGGCCACACTGACTTGATAAACAGGGTCCCTGTTGACTAATAAATCAGTTGCTCTTATTTCTACAGCCTCTGTAATAACGCTGGCCCAAAAATCTTTGACCCGGTGTTAAGGTTCTTTGGGTGGTTTAATTTACTGCATTTATTAATTAAAAAATCCACCAAAAACAAGGTTATGTTGATGCTCGTTTATTTTCAATCAAAACAAGTCTGCGACATTCACAAGCATAGTTGTTACAATCCAAAGATACTGTACTGACTTACTGAAAACTTGCATGAATGTCTCTGTAACACTGAATTAATACTTAATGCAAACTAAACTCTCTGTCCAGGCGATCTGTTTATATAGAGTCTATCGAATTACGAGAATTCTTCAAAGGCATCCGCCCGATATTTCTCGATCATTAACAATCACTCAAACAATCAAACATATTAAAAACAATCGGAATTGATACAAAATTAATTAATAACATTACAAAATGATTAGAAATGGTAATTAGAGATACTTAAATACAAAATTATTTACAGAAATCCTTTCAAATGGTGGAAAATTGTCCTGTAGACATCGTAACTTACATTTAATACATGTAATTACAAACTTTTAAGGAATTCCTCTTGCATCATTCGGTTCTTAAACATATTAAATGGTCTTTAAATAATTTTCTTACCTAAAACAAAGTCTATATACACTTATTTACAAGAAATTACAAAATAAACATATCCAAATCACTTTCAAGCAAACTTTGGCTCACTACAAATATTTCACACAGTACAATATTATTCAAAATTCAGGTATTAGGGCTGTTACAACCCCTCCCCAGGATTCACTTAATTTTACACAGATAAAATTGATTGAATCCGTCACGAATCTAAGCAGGTTGAATGTACACATAATGCAGACACGAACAGATTACAATCAATCAACCATAATGACTTTTACAATGAACAAATACAATTCTTCATACAACATCTGCACATAGTCCATGACACTGATTTTGTTTACAATAATTGTCTTTTCTCAGGTCCAATCATTTTATCATTTACTGTTTTTACACAACAAACGTTCAATGCCATCACCTTAAGTTACAATTTTTTCACTCCAAATTACACACTTGATGTCTGCTTGTTAATTACACCAGTCTGTTTACATTTTACAGCTGATAATTTGTCACCAAAATGTAGAAAGTCACAACATCATGAAAATACCAAAAGTCTCTACACAAAACTGTCACAAATTATACATTGAAATGCTTACATCTGTATCTGAGCTTAAGTACTCACACAAACTATTTACATGCATCAATTGACATACTTATTTACAAAATTAGACATTTACACATATAGTGGCACATTTCATAAGTGATCACTTATTCATAAAAGGGTTTTAGGGCTTCAACATTATACACACCCTTACATTTACCACTCTCAGGGTCAATTAGCTCATAAGAGTTTTTCCTTGGTATAGACTCTATCCTGAAAGGGCCTTCAAACAAACGGTTAAACTTACGAGTCTCTTGTCGCAAAGCTGACGACTTACTATGAACTTCAACTAACACCAAATCACCCACTTTATATTCTATACACTTCTGACCTTCATCATGCCTTTTCTTTCTCCTTGTTGCCTTTTCCTTTAAATTTTTAAGAGCTAAAGCTACCTTTTCCTCATAGTTGAAATTCTTTCTATTTGGAAAACTAACACATTCTCGAATTAATCTGTTAGCCGGTTTCTTAAACATCAGCTCAATGGGTGGTATTTCAGTTGTATCACTAGGTATAGAGTTAATTACATTTTCAAAATTTTCTACTTCACATGCCCACTTACTGTGTTGGTCTGTACAATATGTCCTAAACCAACGTCCAATTTCCCTCATTAGGCGTTCTACGGGATTTCCTGCTGGATGATAAGCAGAAGTATGTATAACCTCTATTCCTTCTTGTTCAAGTTTTTCTGTCCACACTTTACTAGTGAATTGCGGGGCATTGTCCGAAAGCACCCTCTTAGGTTTACCTACCTTCTGACAATATTCATCAATCACCTTTCTGACCAAAATTTTAGCCGTAGACTTCTTTACAGGGTAAAGTTTAACGAATTTGGAAAAAACATCAAATAAAACTAAAACTTGGGTCACCCCTCCCCGAGACATGGGTAGCGGGCCAAGAACATCAGCAGAAACTAATTCCAATACACTACTTGGGATGATATTTTGCATTTTCCCCACTCGTTTAACACTATCTATTTTAGATCTTTGACACACTTGACAAGATTTTAATAGCTTCGAAATCTTCCTTCTCATATTATAGAAATATGTATCTTCCCTTAACACTCGGTAACACTTGGATGGCCCATAATGCCCATAACTATAGTGGTGATGCCAAACAATTTTTTCAACCAAACTTTCTGGAAGCCATAACTTCCAATCATCCTCATCTTCACTAGTCCTTCTAAACAATACTTCCCCATGCAAAGTATAATATTTCTGAAGCTTATCTCTGTGTTCTGGGCTATCAAGATTAGTTTTTACTTCTACTATAGCTACATCTTTGTCCTGTTCGTCTTTGATTTGTCGCAAGGAACACTTAACCTCAGTTTCATACGGTACTCCTTTTAGATAAGCAATTCTAACCTCAGTCTGTGGTCCTAGACATCGCTTTTCAGAATCTAGACCTAACGGTAGACGTGACAAAGCATCTGCAACTTGATTTTTACTAGCAGGTCTATACCGAATCTCTAAATTATATTCCTGCAGAACCAATGCCCAACGGGTTAACCGACTGTGGACTAACTTACATTCTAACAAAAATGAAAGAGCCTTATGGTCTGTATATACAATAATTTTTCTACCTAACAGTAGGTACCTAAACTTAGTCAAACCCCACAAAATAGATAAGGCCTCCCGTTCAGTAATTGTGTATCTAGTTTCAGCTGGTTGTAGTTTTCTACTGGCAAAGGCAATAGTCCTAAAATCCGGTTCTCCATTGATTTCCACTTCCTGGAAGACATGAACTCCTAAACCATAGTCAGAACTATCTGCGGCAAGGCAAAAATCTAGATCCCAATCTGGATAATAGAGGATATTGGAATTACATAAGTCATCTTTGATTTTTTGAAAATCTCTTTCACATTCTGAGGACCACACCCACCTGACACTTTTTTTAACCAAATCTCTTAAGGCTGGACTATTTAAAGCTTGTCCTGAAGAAATCTCCTATAGTATTCACACAATCCAAAGAAACTCTGTAGTTGTTTCTTATCTCTAGGTCGGGGAAAATTCTTAATGGCATTTATTTTATCATTACTAGGCAAGATCCCCTGTGGTGTAATACGATGGCCCAAAAATTCAACCTCTTTTTGCAAAAATGTACATTTCTTTAACTTAATCGTCATACCCCCCTTTCTCAATGCTTCTAAAACTTTTCTAAGTAGCACCCAATGTTCCTCAAGTGTTTCTGACATTATAAGAATATCGTCTACGTATATCTCTACTTGTTCAAGCAATTCCTTTCCTAACACACTATCCAAAGCACGAATAAAGGTAGCCACAGAAATATTTAACCCAAATGGTAACACTCGAAAGTTATAACAACGGCCATCAAATAGAAAGGCAGTGTATTTCCGGGATTCTTCTGAAAGAGGGACTTGCCAATAGGACGCAGTCAGATCGATAGACGAAATATATCTTTTACCTTTAAACCTGTGCAACAACTCACTGATAGGTGGAGGATGATCCCGTTCTGTTACTAAATGCTTGTTTAATGTGCGAGCATCCAGCACTAGTCGCACAGAATTGTCCGGTTTTATTACCACAACCAAGGGATTATTGTAAGGACTCCTTGACCTCTCTATTACCCCCCACTCTAGCATTCGATTTATCTCCTTATTCACTTCATCTCTTTTGGTCAAAGGGATTGGATATGGCTTAATAAAGAAAGGCTCTTCAGACTTTACAGTAAGCTTGCACTCATAATTTTTATCAGACCTGGTTTGTCAGAAAATACGTCCCTATATTCTTCAATTAGACATTTCAGCGTTTCTTGTTGGTCTGACGGTAATAGTTTCATACTGTTTGGGTAATTAATAACGTTTCCTTCGCTTATCTCCTGACCTTCAATCAGACTATTAATCTCACTACTCTGCCTTAACACATTTACACAAATCTGCGGTAATAGTTTGTCACAAACTCTAGCTACACCAGAATCCTTATATTAACTCTCACATGATCTACTTCTTGTATGCCTTTCCAAACAGTCTTCTCAAAATCAACCAGTATTCCCCACTGTCTAATTTAATCCGTAAGTTACCTTCTCCACAGTCTACCAAAGCCTTTACTTTTGTAAGCCAATCCATGCCTAAAATACAATTTACATTCAACTTAGGGACTACATACATGGGTATTTCTACATTTACAGTCCCCATACAACCTTCCATCAACATTTCCTGCTTAATTCTCTTACTACGAGAACCAGTAGCAGTAATAACTGTCATACTACTAACGGGTAACACTTCAATTTGATTGGTGCTTTCAATTTCATTAAATAATCCCTCAGCAAGGCAAGAAACCTGTGACCCAGTGTCAATAAGAGCATCTATTTGTTTATTAAAGCATTAATTTGCACTATGGGAACTTTATCTAAAACTTCATTCTTATCCTCCACCTCTTCCAATAAATCTTCTCGGGGATTATTCATAAAAATGGTATTAACTCTATAGCAGTTGGTACCTGGACCCACCTTCTTGTCCACCACTGCGGGGCCCATAACAGGGGTGGTCTTTAGTTTGCCTGCCCCCCATGCTGCCTTTTCCCTTTCAGATTGAGGGTTCTGTTCTCTCACTTCCCCATTATTATTCCTCCTTGCGTAATTATCACGATCCCATCCCCTGGATCTACCATCCCTTGACCCATTACCCCTTCTAGGGGGACTCCTGCTGCCCCTCCTATGGTGTTGATGGTGGTAATGTTGTTCATTGAATGACTCCTGGGCATCCAAGCGTCTCAACAATTCAGAAACTCTATCCACATTTACTACATCCAAAGTGGCAATTAAATTTCTTGTTTGCTGAGGTAGCCTAGCTCCTATCAAATCAATAAATTCCTCCTCTCCATAAGGATGGTCTAAGGTACTTACAACGGATCCAACATTTATGAAAAAATCATGTTGAGTTTCCCTACCAGGTTTATAGGGCCTTACCAGTCATCAACTCTCTCTTTTCTTGAATCTGCCTGCTTGTCGACCAAAAATGTTTCAAAAAGTTTTCTTTAAACAGCTTGTAGTCAGTCACTTCCCTAGCTTGTCTATCACCCCATGCCCTAGCATAAGACTTTTAGATGTTTACCCACAAGTGCAATTTTCTTACTATCGGGTAACAAATTAAAATAGTCTGATCTTTTCAAAATTATCTATAAATTCAATAGGGTGAAGCCTCCCACTATCATCATAGAATTCAAATTCTTCTTTTACATCGACACTGAAATTTGGATTACCTGTTAAGGGAACCTGACTTAACTGAATCTGCAACCCAGTAACCCTTTTCTCTAACTGATTAACGTTAGATTGGGTTGTCTCCAATCCCTGGGTAAGTTGTCCTGATGATTTGCCAATGCATTAACATTTTTCCCTATACCAACCACTTCCTGTCTCAACTCATTGACCCTTTGAGCAGCTTTACTATCATTGGCTTCGGAATAAAGTGACATATTCCTCCCTCATCTTATCACAATTTTCACTGACTTCCTTCACCTCTTTATAAATCAAATTTTCACATTCAGCCTTATCTCTGTTCACAAAATTTTGTAACTTTCTCAAATTTCTCCTGACATTCTGTTACTACCTTCCCCAATTTAGAATCTAAATTGTTAATATCTTCCTTGAATTGAGAGCTAAAACCCTGAAATTGCTCTGCGATTTTAACATCAAAACATTTAGTCAAATCAGAGAATGTTTTATCATTGTTTTGTTGCAGTTGAGAAAACTGATCATTGATTACAGCAAACTGAGAATTAATTTCAGAAAATTTGCTATCAAATTTGGAAAATTTATTATCAAATTTGCCATCAATTTCGGAAAACTGAGACTTAATTTCAGAAAATTTTTGTCAAGATTCAACTCAGTTTAAATTCAGAAAATTTGTATCAGAACTTTTAAATTAAATTGAAAATTTGCTGTCAAATTCGGAAAACTTTGCATTAAAACTGGCTACAAAAGACTCTAGGAATGATTGTAGGTTCTGATTATCAGCCATTTTTAGTAATTAGCAAATCAACATAAAAAACAAAATTAAGAAAATTAAAATCTTTCAATCTGCCACACTATAACATGCAAAAAAATCACTTGAATATTCAATGCCGTACTTACAGTTATTCCTCACTTTTGTATCACATTAAATTTCACTTAGAAGCACTTAATTGATCATTAAGCACCACACTGACTTCAACACTTAACCACACTTTTCACAATTCACTGTAGGAAGACGATTTTGAGGCTGAAGGAAATCCACTCGTCGTCGGAAGATTACAGCCGATTGCCGATGAAAACTCTCCGCCTTACGAGAAAGTCCGCTGGCCGTCAAATCCGTGTCGTAGCCGGTCGAAATTTTTCGCAGGTATGTTCGCTTAAATCGCCGATACTCCGTCGCAATTTTCTGCAGATTCTTTTTAGAAGATAAACATCCCACAGATGTTTAAGAACTTCTCGTCATGTCAACGGTCGCCATGTTAAGGTTCTTTGGGTGGTTTAATTACTGCTTATTAATTAAAAAGTCCACCAAAAAACAATTATGTTGATGCTCGTTTATTTTCAATCAAAACAAGTCTGCGACATTCACAAGCATAGTTGTTACAATCCAAAGATGCAATACTGACTTACTGAAAACTTGCATGAATGTCTCTGTAACACTGAATTAATACTTAATGCAAACTGACTCTCTGTCCAGGCGATCTGTTTATATAGAGTCTATCGAAATTACGAGAATTCTTCAAAGGCATCCGCCCGATATTTCTCGATCATTAACAATCACTCAAACATATTAAAAACAATCGGAATTGATACAAAATTAATTAATAACATTACAAAATGATTAGAAATGGTAATTAGAGATACTTAAATACAAAATTATTTACAGAAATCCTTTCAAATGGTGGAAAATTGTCCTGTAGACATCGTAACTTACATTAATACAGTAATTACAAACTTTTAATAAATTCTCTTGCATCATTCGGTTCTTAACATATTAAATGGTCTTTAAATAATTTTCTTACCTAAAACAAAGTCTATATACACTTATTTACAAGAATTTACAAAATAAACATATCAAATCACTTTCAAGCAAACTTTGGCTCACTACAAATATTTCACACAGTATAATGCTATTCAAAATTCAGGTATTAGGGCTGTTACAAACTGGCTTGCCCATTCTTAACTAATTTCATTTTTTTTTTAAATTAAAAAATTTTACATGGAGAAATAGTCAGTTTTAATCACAACTCACAGCTTAGAGGTATTGTTCCAAAATTTAATTAATAATTATTGCAAAAAAGATTGCCATGTGCATTAACAAAATACTCAGTGGATAGTCAAGCCGCATTGTTACAATACAGTAAAATAAGTATACATTTCTGTATACGGAAATGTGCATTTATATTTTAGTTGCTAACAGAACACAGTGAAATATCATTATTTTATCCATTTTGTGTACATAATAATGGACTGATTCAGCTTCTAGCCAATTTCACTTTGAATAACCCGGGTTATAATGTGACGCCAAAATAATATCAGCATATTTCATTTAACTAATTGAGCACAAACGTGTTTACAGAATTTTAATTATTTCTAATAGCATTACATAATTTTACTCAATATTTAATATAATTTATTTACAGATTAATTTACTTTTGTAATTACTAGATTCTTAAAAAACAAATAAACAATTGTTTTAGCGTTTGAATTGGCCTTCGCACTGGTCAAGGGGGCGGTAGCTGCTTCAAGGAAATTATTTCAGGGTTCTTAAAGAGTTATTAAGCCTGGTGGGTGAGCACTAACGCTCGCAAATTGACTGAAATTCGGAGAACGTGAGGTCAAATCCGCTTCCGGCCATCCAGTTTTCGGTATTCTATGGATTCCCGAAACCACTCAGGGGAATACCGTGATGGCCATGTTCCTTCCATTCATAGCCCCTACCCTCTTCCTGCTCTAATAACCTTGAAGTTGACGAGTCGTAAAACACGAAGCAAATAAAAATCACAAGTTCTGAATGGTTCTGTTTGCTAATTTTTTTTTTTTTAATGGCATTCGGCTACTGGGCCATACAGCCAGCTCAATGTGATTTGTGCTATCAAGTATTGACTCAAGGACACTACAACACGGACAAGACATTCACAGACACAACACTAAACACCCATGCCCTCGGCCGGACTCGAACCGGCGACCTTCGGTACGCGGAGCTAGCACTCTAACCCCTACGCTACCGAGGCCGGCATTCTGTTGGCTAATTATGTATCACATACAGTGGTACTTTCTTTGTTGGTCCGTCAGAATGCGCGGTTCATGTGCAAGTGTACCAGTATTTACTTGTGTAACTGTAGCTTTCATTTTAACTGTGTTTTATAAATCTTTGGAAACTGTCAGTCGATGTCCATGGGGGAAATTCAACGAAAAATAAAAGTGAAATTATATAGTCCTTAACTTCTTATTCATAGTGAAGTCGCATTCGTAAAGCTCTAGGACATTTTTCATGGATCAAGGAGAATACTTTGACTAACGAATAATCCAACTACTTTGTCTTCGAGTAAGACGACCCAATTATACAAGGAGAGCGTATCACTCTTATTCTGTAACACTGCTTTCCAGCCTTGGTTGAGTACTTGAACTTACGACAGAAATAAACTGCGGTATCTTTTCTAACCTCATACATGAATCATCCGAGTGTGTGATCTATCATATCGTAAGAGAAATGTTCAGCGATGCCATACGAACGTCTCCAGGTGATCACTGCTTGTGTTATTGCTCACAAGCTGATACCATTAGTTCCATTGTATCCATTGTAGCTAAATGGTTTAAGCTTCCACAAAAATCTTCTGAGTATTTTTTTTTTTTTTTTTTTTTTTTTTTTTTTTTTTTTTTTTTTTTTTGTAGCGGCATGAACAAATAATAGCTTTAATTACATGATGGAACCAGTGTACTCGCTAAATTAAGTCAAACAAACTTAGTTGCAACCCGCAGAGACAAACGAACATTACACAACAATAACAAATCTTGAAAACACGTAACTTTGGGAACTTGAGAGTCGAAACATGATTAATAACGCTACAATCTTTTAATTGAAATACTTGAACATACTGACTCAAAAGAATTACAAAAATTATTTAAAAATAGGAGGAAGCAAAAAAAAAGTCCTTACATATTAGTATATGTTCTCCGGCATTTGTTGTGCCAAAACTCCTATTAATTTGATTTAAATTTAATTTAAACAACATAAAATATGAGACCCGTTACAACTTCTATTGCTTGTTTCCTGCGTATCATTTAACCACCTATTTCTCTTTGCTTCAAAATTCACATCCAAATACCGAATCTAAAAATACTACGTACATGGTACGTAATGATAAATTTTTTTGTCTATTGTTGCTAGATTCAAAAAGTAAGAAACTGTAATCATTCAAATATCATATCGTCAGTTAATTACTCCATTAGAACGTCAGAAAAACTATTTTTGTTTGTCTCGTGGTAGATGCATTTTCAATTCTCTGTAAGGTATATAATGTATACCATATATATATACATTACTTTTTTTTTTTACTTACGGCTTTATGCGTCAGCGTCGTCGACGTCGAGGTCATTAGAGGCGGAAAAGGACTGGGGACAAGGAACGGGAAAGAATTCGGCCATGACCTTTTGAAGGAAGTATCGTGGTATTAGTCTGGAGTGATTTGGGGAAACCATGGAAAAACCAAATATGGATGCCCGGACGGGGATTCAAACATGCATCCTCCCGAATACGAATACAGAGCGTTAACCGCTCACCCAAATATATCAATTTTTCGAGGTTTCCAGATGCGACTTCAGATATTTTTTCTTAAGATAAGCTGGGCCACAATTCCTTACCAGTCCCTTCTATAAACCTATCAAAACCAATTGTTAGTGGCCACTAATATGGCGACAGTAAAAGATTTCTTCCCTGCCACTTCCTCCTGAAATAACTGTTTTGTAGGGATTACTAAAATGGAATCTTAAGGTTAAAGGTCCAGGCAATAACGGTTAAAAGATTTTATCCGCAATTTCAATAAAGTCCGTAGCTAATGCTAAGTGGTTTCAAAGCAGCAAATGTTAAGTATTTACCGTTTCGTAATTGTAGCCTAGTAATAATGAAGACGGAACGGGAGAGAACAAAAAGGAAGGCAGAGATCGCTTTTAATTCTGAATGAGTCAGAATTAAACGGCGCCGGTCTCGGGTCGGGAGGAACCCTAAACAAGAGGAGACCTCGGATTATCTTCGAAAGGTGGAATACATTTCGCGGAGCTCCTCTCTGCCGCGGGGCATTAAGGGCTGAGCGGATGCAGGCGGCTGAGAGATAATGGCACCCAGCAGACCATCCTCTCCTCGTCTGTATTAAAAGAAAGCCTCGCCCATCAAAGTCCGCCCTAAGCGAATTTGCTGCCTGCGGCTGCGTGAGGGCAGCCATTAGCGGAACGAAGCGCAGCAATCTGCAGCCACCGCGCTAGACTTAATATTCACACCGACCGTTAACACAATTCCACGCTGTTTGCCCTTACTGAAGACTGTCGGTTTTAATCTACAGTAATTCTCCTAAAATGATTGTAATTTGAGTGTATAAGCTGTTTCACAACAGAATTAGTTCCTATTCTCTTTTTTCTCTTTTTCTAACTGTACGATCAAAAAATTAAAATTAACAGTGGGACATCAGATTTCCCTTAAACTAACTACTTTATCTTATGTCTTTAAACGAGCAATTCTAGTATATATATATTCGGATCTCCCAAATGGCTATGACGATTTGGATGAAAGTTGATATTTAGATAACGTTTTGACTTTTAATATTACCTAAATAGTTGTCTTCCCTCCAAAAAGGCGAGTTTACAAAATACGAACAATTTTTCACTTGGTATCTCGAAAGCGGCACTAGCGCCATCTCGTTGACAATTCAGGTACCAGAAAGCCTACAAATAATTTATCTTTGATTTCAAAGAATATTTAAACGAACAGTTCTTTTATACTGGCTGACCCGTGGAAATATTAGAACTGCAAGTTTAATTGTAAAACATTTAAAAAGGAAGATAATTAAAAATTTATCATTGGTTCTGTCAGAGGTGATACTTTATATTAACTTCTTTGAAAATAATGTTACCAGTACCTGTTATAAAGTAATCATCGTTTACTTTTGACCGTTAAAAGTGGTTGTTAGTTTGTCATTAAATACTATCACGCGAGGTATGAGCATAGTTTTATAGGAAGAATTTAGCACTGATGATGTTTTATTATTACCGAGAAGTCACAATCTGATGATGAATTCTTATAGAACTCGACGAAACATATTTCGAAAATAAAAAAAATAATAAATGTTCTTGATATCTCACTTGGTTTTCGAGATATCGCATGTCAAAAATCAGTTATAGGTATAGTTCCTTGTGCTTTTGGCGACGTTTCTTCTGGTCTAGGCCGTATTTCAACCTAACAACAACCATTAGGGACAAAATAAAACATTGAAAGTAGATTTACACCATATAGACATAGTGTCTCATAGTTTCATACGAATTCATTATCAAATTTGGCTATGGCTAAATTTATATTCTGGTCCAGGTCAAATTTCAACCAACCATGTCAATTTTCAGATACGATATCTTGAGAAGTAAGCGAGGTATTAAAAAAATATATTTAGTTTCAATTTTCTCGTCGAGTTACATAAGAATCCATTGTCAAGGGTTATCGTAGAATCCCCTGAATTACCACAAATCTCGCACCATTAATTAATCCCTGACTGGCATTAAGATTTCTATTTAACATTATAATATACTAGCATTTTTCTTTGAAAGCAATTTATGAAGCGGTTTCGCAAATGGATCTAGCGATTTGGATGAAATTTCATATGTAGATAACGTTTTGCTTTCCAAGTATTTAACACGATAACAGAACTGAAAAAAAAACTATTTATTCGGTTCAAATCAGTAAGTTAAGTATCATTTGCTTTTTGTTTATTTAAATCGGTTCGATACAGATGTTTTTGTTATATTGTTTGATCACTGTTAAAGTAAGCTAAGAAACATGGGACCACCTTATATCGCGATACATTGAATGTATCAATGCGCGTGTATTTGAAACTTTGTTTATCGGGCAGGAATATTACCATTTGTGATTTTAGTATAAGCAAAGAATTATTTAAAGTATTTTTTAATTAATTTAAGTTACTTTCATGAGCACTATGATATGAAGTCATTATTTCAATGGAAGTAGTTCCACATTGGTCGTCATCTATGCCACTTGGACCACTATTAAAACTAATATTATGCACCATAACGTAAGCATGGGGTGTGATTGAAGCTTTGATTTTCTAGCGGCAAAATTAGTGCACTTTGTGGTATACTGTCTGGTCAAGGGTAACAACTGAAACTAAGCGCGGTGGGTGAGCGGTTAACGCTATGGCCCCGCATTCGGGAGGACGCCGGTTCAAACCCCGACCGGGTATCCAGATTTGGGTTTTCCATGGTTTCCCAAAATCACTACAGGCAAATGCCGGAATGCTTCCTTCAAAATATCATGGCCAAATTCCTTCCCGTTCCTTGTACCAAGTCCCATCCCACCTGTAATGATCTCTAATGACTTCTAATGACCGCGACATCGACAAGACATAAAGCCATTAGCAAAAAAAAAAAAAAAAAAAAAAAAAAAAAAAATGGTAACTTTATGTTGCGGCGTAAGACACAACGAATTGCGTTGAGCGTTATTTACAATATAATTTTCTAAGTTTCTCAATTCAGTGCACTTTCACAAAATGTAACATGCAATAATTCTGTAAGCTGTGACATAGTTAACTGTTTACTTTATGTGATAGCATTATACCGCACATCGAAATTATAAGTTTTAGATCACACGATGAAACTGAACAAACGGATCACTGTTTATTTTCTATACCAAAATCGTTGTATTAAACTGAATAATTAAAAACTAACAATAAGTTTTTATACGTTACATTATATTCGCCAACAGTACTAAAAAAATAACTGTCAGTTACACAGATTTTTATGTTTTCGTAACTGATATAACAAAATTTCATGATTATTATAGAAATGAGGAAACCACTGTGATTTAAAGATGTGTAAGTAATAGAAGTTAAAGAAATTTTAATGGCTCGTTATCTACATTATTTTTTGTCTGTGAGCTGTTTTTTGTCTTAATCTTGCCTGTATATTTCTTAATCTCAATGTTAACAACAGTGTGTGGTAACGGTATTCGCCTGACTCGCATAGTTTAGTATTCCATTCAATATAAATTTGAGTTATTTTTCACCTCCATCAACGTTGCTAACTCCTACCGAAAAGGCTTTTTAGCGATTCATCAATTATTTAACTGGTAGGCGGCCGACGAGTGTGAGAGTGTGTGCGGATTAAACGAGTGGCCCCCAGGAGGCATTAAGGTCTGCGCGTGTCATGCAGGCGGCAATAACTCAGCCGCACCATTTTCAAACCTACTAAATAATACATATCAGCCGCATGAGTCGACGTCTTGAAATAACATCAGCCTAATCCTATATTCGGAGAAATAGTTTCATATCTCTAAGCAGATGGTGTGCGGTAGGCAGTTTTTACACTTCTTGGAGAATGCAGTGTGACATTCATGTTGGAGAAAAAATATGTGATATAATAGAGTTATATAGGTTCCTGATCAGTTGCACATTGACTGAACTTAAATACTGTAACACTATCTTCCGTTACCGGATAATTTATAAGAAAATTTACGATAACATTTCAATTACTTTTTGACCTGTATTGAATCTCTAATACTACACGGACTGTTGCTCACTGTATTCAAACCAGTTCCTAAAGATAACATTTTTTCATTAATTGTATTTAAAAACAGTTTATTCCTTTACATCTTTCTTCCTCACTGTTATCATGTTACTAAACATATCAATTTCCTTCTGTATCTTCTTGAATAACAGCATGTAAGGAACATACATCACGTCGAATTGTGTGGAATGTAAATGTAATATATTTATTATATGTATAAATCGCCATAAAAAGAAGTAATAATAGTACTGGTTTGAAACATCCTTAAAAACAGGGAACAAGGCCGACTACAGGAGACACGGTGACAAAGAGAAGATATATAACAACAGATGAACTAACAAGATGTGAGATGGTATATTTGAAGCGGCAAAAGCTGAGCTTCAAAAATATATTATGTTTAATAGATGTACTTCAAATTGTCAGAAAGATGAGCTGTATAAAAAGATAAATTAAGTACAAATTTTCATATGTGAGACTACGAAATAAATATGTATTTAATTCTCAAGGTTAAAATTATTGATATCGGTCAAAACGTTGATGAATTTCTTTACGTAAATAAGAGAGAGAAAGGTGGAATACATTCTTTTCCATTCAGGTATTGATGGAAAATATAACAGGAGAATCCACATTAGATATCGTCTAATGTATAACAGGGGACGCAAAATTTAATCTGTTCTCGAGGAGGATGCGGAAAAATCGATAAGAGATAATAGAAATTATTTTTCTTATAACGGAGACTCTTTGGAATAGTAATTTGTGTGAGATGTACAAAGTAATTGGAAGTATAGAACGATAAAAAGACTTCTAGTCAGGCTAAGAGCGTTAGAACTAAGGTGAATAAAATTATAAGTTAAAAATGTATTTTATCATATTTTCTCATCATTTTGTCTTTAGAGTACATTAGACTATCCTCGATATGCTTTCGACTTTTTAGTTTAGTTATTGCTAAAAATCTAGTAGCTTGTGATTAATTTCAGTAATTAAATCTGAAAACCTTGGTTCCATTTGCATAAACGAAGAGATGTTACACGAAAATTAGTGCAAACATCACATACGAAGGTCAAAAACATAAATCAGAGCAGATTCAGCATTTACTTTCCAAACAAAGCAAAGAGTTTATCGTTAGTTTTACAAGTTTTGCGAATATTAATAGCTGGGTTTGTGTTTTGTAAATGAATCGCGGTATTCGACATTACTGTGCGGACAGACTTGTCATAAATGCCTGGGGCAGTAAACCCAGTCGTTTGGGGGCCCCCAGAACTACATCCTCCCACCCCTTCCTCAGCACACCTGCGGTCGTCTCGTTCCTGTGATGGGCGGCCGCTACTGTGCGTGTGATGGGTCCGCTGAGTGCCCGTCCGTGTCGCGTGCAGCCTAACGTGCCCCTGCAGCCGCTCGTAAACCTGATCACCTCCAGCCGCATTAACTTAACCATTTCTAATACGATATAAGCATAATCTCAAAATAATTTTAACTGCTTTTAAATGCGGACACTCGTATATCCATAAAACCAACAACTCCGCAACCTTTAAGTAAATCACTAGTGTCCGATTTTTACCATCGCTGATTGCAACGCTTTAAAATTATTTTCACGACCTTTATAATCACTATACCTAAATTTAAGATTCTAGTAACAGTTATCGTTTCAGTTATACGTTATTGTATTTCACAGAATCAATGTCTTTTTAAAACTAGATTTTCGTTAAAAAATTCATGTCCTTCCCAGCAAATCGTGTAATGCAAAGAGATTTGAGTATCTAATACTTGTTTCTGATTGAAAATAAAGTTAAGTAACACTACAGTGGTAACATACTTTACATGAGCGACCATCTTTGCTGTAAAGGAAACTTATTGTTCACCATGATGATAATGCATACATCATAATGACTTATGTAGGATATACATAGTACGAGCTTTACAAGAAGTTTTAAGTATTTTATTTCGGAAGGGTTTGAATCCCAGTTTGTCCACCCATATTTCGATTTTCCATTGTTTCTCAAAATCATCCAGACGACAGTCAGTATAATTTCTAAAAAATGCCATGGCAGAATTTCTTTCCGTTCCTTCCCACTTCCGTTCCCGCCTTAAACGACGTAGACGAGGCCTAAAGCCACAAGCCAAAAAAGATAAAATATAATTTTATCCATCATTCCTACGGCACCTGTAACATTACTGTAATCTCATTTCTTCATATTTAACGTTATTTTATATTATTTTGATTTGTATTCAAAGTAGATTTTTATTTTGAATATGAATTTATTTAATTAAGTCGAAATAATTGACTTTTTTTTTAAATCCAATGGGTACGAAGATTAGAACTATAAAAGTTACAAGAACTTGTGTACCCGTATGTATTCGCTACTAAACCAATCAGTACTCGTTACTATCGATTCGTTACTCGTTATTTTTGGTACCATCGAGCACTAGCATGAGGCTTACGGGAAGACTTCGTTACTATCGTATCGTTTCGTTACTAATTACTTTTGACGCAATCGAGAATGAAGCATCGCATCAAGTCGCGTCGTGTACGGATTACGGGATGACTTCGTTCGTACTTTGTAAAGTTTAGGTAAATTGTTCATTTGGTAAAGTAAAATAAAATAAAGTAGAAGTTAGAATATAGCATTTTAGAATAAACGCTTTCCATAAACGTTTTAAATCAGTAAAATCTTACTACAAAAAAACAATAACCATCTCAAATTATATATCCAAATTTTTTGTTTACAAATTATGCTCCCTAAATTTTAATGTTAAACAAAATCAAAATTACAAAATAACTCTTTATGTTGTCAAAATTACGTACCTCGTTAAGAATATCAAAACTTAACAGTAAGTAATATTAATTATTTTAAAATAATGTAAAGGCAACATGTCTGTACTGACTCATTTTTCTTAGTAACGAAACGAATTCAATAAAAATTTCCAGAAATACGCGAAATGTTTATTCTTTCATTCAGATTCATTTTGTCGCTGAGCGAACCGTTCCAGCACCCGCGTGATGCATTTATTTGTTCGTCTATCGAATCAAACTGATATCTACACGACAAATTCGAGGAACTGAATGAATATGTGAGTAACGCTTGGGTACTTCGAATCAGGCGTTGTACTCGTTACTCAGTAATGAATACAAACGGGTTGATACAGCTCTAACGAATATTAATACCAGATAATATAAATATGACTCAATTTATTACTAAAATGAATTAATGATTCGAATAGAATCAAAATAAAAACTGAATAACACTTTTGCTTTTCGAGAAATAGTAATGATAAAAGTATGTGATTTTTGTCCTTCAGCTACATACGTCCTTGTAAATTCTCTCAAGACACACGTGTGTTTAAATACAGTACCATCAATTATTCGTTTCATTTGCTCCCCTTTATGTTCTAATGCCTTTTTTTAAATATCAGTGAATAAATGGGCAAAATTTTCATGTTTTACGTCATGTTTTAACAATGATGCATATTTAGAATCTACAATTTTGGTGCAACTTATTGCATATTGTTTGTTTTAGTAGAATATCAGATAAGCTGGGGATAGAAGTTCTGAGATGGTATTGTATTTGAAATAATAATAATAATAATGGATATGGAATTATTGGCCTGGAGACCTCGAATGGTAGTTCAGCCACCGATTTGACTGAGTTTCGATTTGCCGTGCTTACGTTTCTGTAGTTACTATGTTAACCTAGCCAGGTAATCTTACCCGCTAAGGGGGACCTATAGTTTAACGTAGAATGCGAACACCGGAAGTTTTCTGGCGTATTTAACATTCCACGGGAAGCTGTGCCAGAGGTGAAGGTGAGGGTAAGGGTCTTTCGATATCCCCTCGAAGACAGGAAGTCGAATCAGTGACCTATCGATCTCCAGTCAGACGTGTTATCCACTCAGCCACCAGATCACTCTTTATTTGAAATAAGAAATGTTCGCAACTCTTATTATTTACATCGGTAGGAATTCACACTTTGTTTTAGTTCACAGCAAAGCTGTATCACTTTTTTCAAACTTTCATTCATTAGTTCTCCTTCTAAAACATTTTTCTGTGACGAAATGATAAATTTTATTTCTCTTTCAAATTTTTAGAGCAATAACAATAAATAACTCGAATAAATCGAATAAAATTACAGTATATCGGAGAGTGGCTGTAATATTTTTGAAATTATACTGTTTGAGGTATTTGAGACATTTAGTGTGTAACAAATAAACACACTACGATTTTCTTTGCATGAATTTAATGAATAAAAGCAATAGACGTGATTCTTATACAGACGTTTGGAAAGTGAAGCCACATTATAGAAAAAAAAATTATGTAGCAACCATCTGCATGAATAGTTGTGGAACTTCATAACATCTTAGACTACTGTTTCGCAATCTGTGGTGCGTGAAGTTTGACGAGGCAGATCGAACAGAATTAAAAATTTCAAAACAAAAATATATTAGCAAAACTTTTTCATAGAAGAAGGTTATCGTACTCGTAATATATGAGAGTATAAGCTCTGAACCAAAAATTCTAAAAGCCATGAATATTTCAAAGAGCAACAAAACTTGGCATTTCGTGGATATGACCGCATTGTTCTGTAATAGTCTTTTCACTCAATACGTTTCCAGTGCCTTACAATAGCTAGATTTGCTTAATAATATATACGGAAGTAAAAAACTAGATCCAATAAAAGTTTGTAGACCGCATAAATATGTTTGACATTTTACTGCTCCTCGGCTGAAAAGGGTTGAGAACACGGTCTCAGACCCAACAGCAATGCTTTGCGGTACTGTGAAATAACTCGGTTTCACTGTGTCAGAGCTTCCTGCACTTGCAGTGGGGGAGGGGGTGTGAAACTTGATCTGCACTTGGTTTTATTTATTAGGTTCCTGGATTCTGACGTCACTCATGCAGCAGAAGGAATAAAAGAAGGATAAAAATGTTTCTGTGCTTCCACGGTACAGGACGATGGCAATGCCGGTACAGGGAATGACAAATGGACTCTCGTAACGGTGAATAATGCCTGAGACACAACGTACGAGCCACCAAAGTTCTTCTCTTCTGGCTGCAGGCGAGAAATCTCATTTCCGCGGTGCCATCGCATGAGCTAGAGTGCCTCTACATACGACTGCATAATACATGGCATCAGAGGCAATGGCGCATCTCAAACAAGTCTGCTTGAAGATGGAATTTTTGTTGCGATTCAAAACATGATTATTACTTCTGAACATCGATACAGATAAATTATGGAGAAGGAGTGCAATGAAAGTCAATGTTTCTTGGGAACTTCATCACTACGACACCACAGTTCAGGAAACAATTTCTTTATCAAAATGAAATGAACAAAATGGATGCAATATATACCGAAACTAGAGAAAAATATAACTATTGCTATGAAATACACGGCAGATCAAAATCATCATGTCAAAACGTTATGTGCTAACTAAGCTCAAAACTCGCTTTATCAAATCTACGTACATTTTTCTGCGTTTTGAATACTCATTAGACGTAGAACATCGACGAAAATAGTGCTACCTTATTCTAATTAATCACTGTTGGAAGTTATTCCAAGAAATAAGATATTTTACAGCCATATTTGACCGAAATTAGAGAAAAGAGTCTCGGCCATTACATACTCATTGTTGTCTAGTTGCGAGAAATAACCAATACAATGAATAATAAGGAAAAAAGTTGTAGGATTTTTGTTATAATGTTTTACCACGTTTGGATTTCAGCAGATGTGAGTGCAGCTTTTAATTAAAATTTATATCACCGCTCAGAAGCAAGTTTAAGTATATCATTGTTTGATGCATTTAAAAATGAAACTGACAATTAAATAAATGTCTGTTAATAATAAATTTACTAGATCTTTGGAGGATTCTTCCTACCCATATAATTAGTTTTCGCTATCTTCAAATGCATGTAATGTCACTGAGAATGTTAATAAATAGCAGTGACAGTGGCGTACTGACTACATTTTTGTGCTTAGATATTTTTTTCTCAATTTCTGTAAAGTAAGTTCTTTTCTCAAAAATGAGAATTGTAGCAGCTACTTATCAGTTTTAAATATCAAAGTTTAAAACTAGTAGTATAAATTGTTTTAGATGATGGAAGCATTTTGTGAAAAACTCGGAGCTGATTATACATAAAACATATGTTCGAATGTAAAGGGGATGAAGATCATACCATTACGGTAAGAACGAAGCG
>JARYHS010000919.1:0-33082 GCA_031002005.1 Vandiemenella viatica
GTTAATAAAACTCTATGAAGAAAAGTAAACAGGAAATAAAGAGAATACAGACGGTAATAACGGTGCGCCGAAGAAAATACGGTGAATGTATTTAAGGCGGTGTAGACCACCTAACTGGAGATCTGGGGCTACAACGCGTTGTCAGAATCTTCATAGGTTTTAACTAGCGATGAAAGTAGTGGATCCTGTATTAAAATTGTTTGTTTGCTTTGCATCAGAGAAGTGGAACCAAATGACTCTCTGATATCTCGTGAAGCGTCTAAAAATATAGCACACCTGTACTATGCAGATTGTGATGATTAAAGTTCGGATCTTTATGACCAAAAAAATTGAGAAAAATGCAGGCAAATATGACCTTAAAAATGGGTAAATATGGCCTAAAAATGGCAAAATATGACCAAACATTTAAATTTACTATACATCAAAACATGTTCAAATATACACCATTTATTTTATCTAGTAGTGTCGCTTTCATGTAGACAGCATAATTTGCTTCCGTACACTCGCTGCACCGTTGGGAAATTAATTTTTAAATCGTTTTGTTGAAGTCACTTTAATTTCAGATAATTTACTGAATATAACTCTTTCATCTGTACTAAAATACTCCTATCTAAATTCCGCTACGAAACTTCGCACTTCTAAGAAATTTTACTTTTGGCATGGCGGTAGGTCTATTCACTGATTCACTTCATATTTAACAATGACTGAGGATGTTTCATTGAGATATCGATTGACGCGGATCAACACAGACATGGTTCTGCTGCATTGTCGAGATTAAAAGACAGGCGGAACATTACGTTTAGAGCAGTGTTTCCTAACGTGGGGCCCACGCCCCACAGGGAGGCAATTTGGTTTTTTAGGGGGGCAATTTACAAATTGACTTGATACGACTTTACCGCTTTCTCTTTGGGTTATTTAAATACAGGTACAAAACATAGCAAAAAAGCAAATTCTTAAAACAGTGCTGTAAATAATTATTAGATATAGTTTCGTTTGATGTTAACAAAATATATCATCTGGATGATTTGAGTCATCAACTTGACCTTTTGGGATTCACCGCGTAATGTTCCGCCTGTCTCGGGAACCCGGACCTTTTAAAACGCGCCAATAATGCAGTTGTTCGTGATTTTTCCATCTTCATTTTTAACCGAATCTGGATTTCGTGCAGTAAATGATTTACTGATAAAAAAAAAAAAAAACGACTGTATATAACACAACGTGGAGACTTGAAATTAAAGCTTACTAAATTGGATGCTAATATAAAATTTCTATGTAGCAAGCATCAAGTGCAAGGATCACACTAAATTGCCATAATAAATCTTTATTAAAATTCTTTTGAATTTTATTATTTCATTATATGTTTTTTAATTTTACTTACTGTGTTTTATGACAATATTAAAGTGTTTTCTTTCAAAAACCATCCTATATGCGTTTCTTTAATAACAAATAATTTTTTATTAAAAATTATGTATGGGGGGCAAAAAGAATGTTAAAAGTGGGACATGGCCCAAAAAAAGTTGGGAAACACTGGTTTAGAGAGTGACAATAATGCATAACTTTAATTCTTGCCTGATTAATTCTGAGTACAGTGAAAATTAGATCCCTCTCCCCAGCCCCCCCCCCGCCCACCTGTATAGCAGAAGTACAGTTCTGTGAATAATTCTCCTCAAAAAATGACCATAAATATTATCGAAATATGACCAAAACTAGGAAAATTGTCTGAATGTGCTATATAAAACACATTTAAATATAATCAGAAACATTGTTTAATTCAGCATTTCAGTTCAAAAAGAAGGCAGGAAAAAAATATGACTTCTCGTAAAGATCCGAACCCTAGTGACGATGGACCACCGTTCTTTATTTGTAGATTTTGTGCTGGAAACAATAATGTTTTTGTAATGTACAAAAAGCAAATGATTAATTTGTTGATCTAGATGAGTGGAACGAATTATATTAGTTGTGTCAGCATTACGGACTAATTTGGCTATGGATGCCATTACCCTGTGGAGGACTTGGTTTACCCAGTTGAACGATTAATGAGAGCCATTCCTGTGAATTTGGTTTATCTTTATTTTCTCTTCAGTGAAGTGTCCGTTTACGTTTTGTTTTACATATTCCGTGGATTAGACAAGACAGAATCTAATTTAATAAAAAAGGATTAGAAAATAATCGTTTTCAAGTCACTCATGTTTTTTCCCTGAGTAGGTTTTCATTCCCCCGTACTCGAATACATTTTAAGTCTTCAAGAAGCAGTTCTTTCGCCACCTTATAATCATAATCAAGATATGCTTTGGTACTAAAATCAAAACGAAAGGCGAATATTTCGTGCATTGATATATTATGTGAGTCGCAATATTCTAACAACGCTGCCGGACACTGTGTGAGTGGAACTGGACGCCGTGATCTGTGAGGTGTTGCCCGCGCGAGTTCTTCCTGACAACAAACTTCTGCCCCTGCAAACTACCCATGAGGTGGTGTAGGCTCCGCATGTGTGTGAATCAAACCTCAGGTTATGAAGCGCGGGGTGGTGGGTGTTGCTGTTCAGCTGGCGTGATGCAAGCGGCATCTGAGTCACGGGGTGCAGCGCTGAACACACAACTCGTTCCGCTGGCGGCAAGTTGCCTCCTCCAGTAGTTCACTTCGTCCATCGCCACTATCACCTCGCCCTCTTTGTTCTGCACGGCGATCGACAGTGATAATTTCCAGTGATAAACTTTCTTCATTAATTCGTTGTACCTCCCTTCAGAATCATCTGACTCTTCAGACAAGCTGGTGAATATTATAAACGAAGGAAATGGGGCGTCCTTTAATTACGTGAGGTAAAAACAAGGAGGGGGGCGGGGGTCTGGGAAAATCTCACCAAGAGGGAGGGGGTTTGATAGGAGTCTTATGTAATTTTTTTATATCACATTGCTGCCCATGAAAGAACAGTAAGGCTAAAAGCAAAAATGTCTCAAAAATTACGAGGTCAATCTCACGTTATGGGGAGGGGAAGGGGGGGGGGAGAACGACCGGACATATTGATTTCGGTTTACCATGGCTACTCGAAACTACTTTAGGCGATGCCGAGATGGTTCTTTCAAAAAGTCATGGCCTATTTCCTTTTTTTTTTTTGTTACAGTTTAACGTCCCTTTTTAACAACGTGGTCTTTAGAGACGGGAAAGGATGGGGGCAAGGAATGGGAAGGAATTCGGCCATGGCCTTTTGAAGGAAGCATCCCGGCATTCACCTGGAGTGATTTGGGGAAACCATGGAAAACCCAAATCTGGATGCCCGGACGGGGATTCGAACCACCGTCCTCCCGAATGCGAGGCCAGAACGCTATCCGTTACACCACCACGCTCGGTGCCTATTTCCTATCCGTTTACCAAGCGTGGCAATTTCCCCACTAAGCCATTCTTCCTTGCACCCATCTACTCATTCCCTCTCTGAATTTTAAATTTTTCAGCGGTTTTGGTAAATTATTCATCACTTTTCTTGCAGTTCCTGTCTCTCTGACCTATGATATAAAATTTTACCTCTCCTTCATTCTAGAAATCGGGTGCCAGCTTCTTGTGATGGTCATATTTTCCCTTCTATGCACTATTCCTAATTCTTATGCTAATATCTTTCCAAGCCTGAAGACAATTTTTCACATAACTACAGTAAAAACTTCTAAAAGACTAGTGAAAGTAAACAAATCAAATACGATATCTGTAATAAACTCTGATGAATTCCAAACTCTGCTTACCGATCTAGTCTCCAAATGTAAAGCAGTTGGCCTGGAATTTAATTTTTCAAAAACAAAAGTTATTTCTAACAAACCGGCCGCGCAGGGGAATGTACAAATAAATAATAAGCACATCTTTGAAAGTATGTTTATCTTGGGCAGCATGTAAACATGAGAGGAGATAAAAGTCCAGAAACTTTCCTTCGCATCAAATCGGGATGGTATGCTTTTGAGAGGCATTTCATTATCTTGAAATCTAATAACCCCAGAAATCCGACGAAAATAACTTATGAATTGTACATTATTCCTGTGCTGACTGGCGGCTGTGAGACCTGCGCACTAAACGAATTTACGAAAGGAAAAGTTAGAAGAGCACAGCGAACTATGGAAAGGTCAATGCTGGGTTTAACTAGAAAGACGAGAAGAGAGCGGTCGACATTTGATCGGTCACAGTGGTCGCAGACAGCCTCCTTGAACTAGCAGAGGGCCTGGCATGTTGCTCGGAAGAAACACGAACAAGAGCAGTACCCGAGTGGAGCCCAAGAGATCATCACAGACCGAGAGGAAGAAACCAGACCGACGGGACGAGGACGGGTTGTCGGAGATAACTGACAGAGGATCGCCCAAGATCTACCTGAACTCATAACTCTAAGAGGCCACATCGTTTAATGACTGAACTGGCTGATGATGCTGTAATAAATGAAACCAGTAAATCTGCAGGCTAGCAAATTTTTTACTGTACAAGTAGTAACACCTGCTTGTTCGCGTAGTTTCTATGCAAGCAATATTTGAAGTGGTGCTGCACAGAGAAAGTCGATCTCTGTTAGGTTGTTTAGATGGGCTAATCGATGCAAACATTTCGACTGCGAGAAACCTTACAGCAGAATACAATAAATGGAGGGATTCCATTATGGAACAATTCATTTAAGGGGCCATTGTTTAACCCTCAGCGTGTTGACGTCATATCGAAGCATAACGTAAGGCATCGCGAACGGTGTATAAGAAATCACTACGTACAGTTTTGATGAAATGGTTGGTTTTCACATGCAAAAATTCCAAAATTTACGGTTTTGGTCTCTGTGTCATAGGTTAAATACGGTAATAATCAGAGTAAAAAGTGTCTAACGTGTAACTGATGACATAAGCTATCACTACTGGCAGTTTCGTTAAAACAGGTGCTTATTGGTTTTTACGTGATGTACGTAAAGACATAAAAAAATTTAAAATTTAAGTTTTTGGACTGTACCATTGCGAAGTTTCCTACATTCTGACTGATGAAGTAAGCTATCACTACGTGCAGTTTTATTGAAATTCGTTCACATGGTTTTGCATGAAGTAGGAACACACGGTTTTTCCATCGTTACCGCTCTCCTACCATGCTCGGTGGGAATAAAAGAGTAAACTCGTTGAATCAACGAGATTTTTTCTCACGCAAATAATAATGTCTTCAAGTAAGTTGACTGTTTTGCTGGAAATTCTCGTTATTTCCTCTGAGATTTCGGTTGCGTTTGTCTTCGACGTTAAACAGTGGCAGTTACACAACACTCTGCCATCTCAGAGAAAAGTCTGAATTAGAGTGTCAATAGTATCCTGGACAGAAGTTACGCGTATGGTCTGGTAAAGTTATAACAAACTAGACCCTTTTCATTTCTTTGTTTTCCCTTATGGTTTTACGCCTCGTCGACAAGGCGATTAGAGGCAGGAAAGGATTAGGGTCAAGGAATGGGAAGGAATTCGGTCAGGCCCTTTTTGAACCAATCATCACGGCATTCGTCATAATGATTTCGAGAAATCGTCGAAAACTGAAATCTGGATAGTCGCACGGAGGTTCGAACCCACTCACCCAACACATTTACTGTGAGTGCGACTTTTGTCTCGCGTGCTGACGACTTCGTTCACTGATGTATATCAATTGTAATAACATTTTTTTAAAGAAATCAGTAACACGTTACTCTCAAATTGAATGCACTAAACGTCTTGTGAAGCTGTCTTTCTAATAATATGTCTGAATCAAAAACAAGAGGGAAAATGAATTGAGTAAAATTATTTCGGGTTTTAAAAAAAATTTGAAAATTTTCAAAAAGGTTCTTTCCTCATTTATTTCTTGTTTGATTAGTGAAATTCTCCACCTAATTATACATACAATTTTTCATCAATAAAAATTATTTCTTGAAGGGAAGAGATTACATTGACCACAAACTGCCACTCGATATTATGTATAAGGAAGTAGGATTTTTTCCGATTTTTCGTAGGTTTGGTAGTCAGGGATTGGAATAAATTACCAAGAGAAGAGTTGAATAATTTACCAAAAACGCTGAAGGAAATTAAAATTCGTAAATCGCATATGTAGATGGGGAGGGCGGGTGGATTTTAACGCACATAGTATAGAAAGTAATTTTTAAAAAATAAAAGGGGAGTAATTAGATGACTAGTAGGAGAATTGCCACCGGATCGTGTATTCCAACGCAATTAAATTAATAATAATGGTAAATTTGTTAAAATAACTTATTGTTTAGGAAAAATCATAAACTCCAGAAAGATTGCTATTGCCTTCTCGTTTACTTCAAATTTGGAAGGAGTTTTTTTAATCAGTGGTGTCAAATATAAACGAAGAAAACAGTATTCTTCGCCAAATGCTTCAAAAAATCGTGGAACAAAATGACCGAGGAAGGTGGTGTAACGGTTAGCGTTCTGGCCTCGCATTCGGGAAGACGCCGGTTCGAATCCCCGTCCAGGCATCCAGATGTGAGTTTTCCATCGTTTCCCAAATCACTCCAGGCAAATACCGGGATGCTTCCTTTAAAAGGCCATGGGCGAATTCCGTCCCATTCCTTGCCTCCCATCCTTACCCGTCTCTAAAGACCTCGCTGTTAAGAGACGTTAAGCAGTAAAAAAAAAAATGCAAACGTGTTGACAGTCGGTAGATTGCCAACTTCCATTTGATACCCATCAACGTTGTGTAAAGATTCGAATTTTTGTTTATTTTCGTACACGTTTCGCCACTAGTGGAGGTATCTTCAGCGATCGAGTAATTTAATTGGATTTATGTCGTGGGATGTGGTCAACAGTGCCTACGTGAATACCCTTACAGTGTTGTGGATGACTGGAGTATATACATATATATATATATATATGATTGTGACTTTACGCCTCGTTGACGTAATTAGAGGCTGGTGCTGGACTAATTGGAAACACTTACGCCTTTGCCAATCACGTATCTTTGTACTGTCAACTGTTTTATTTGACTTTCAGAATGATCTGAAGCAAATTACTTTGAAGTGTCATGCTGATTGAAGGCACGGGTGATTAGTTACCAAAACTCACGACAGAAACGTAAATAAAACATTGGATCATTGAGGATACCACGACGAGAGGCGAAACGCATCCGAGATTAAAGAAAATAGTTCAATAACAATTCCTTTGGCGTTTTTTATTAAATAACCCGCTTCTAAGGCCGACAAAATTAATAGGTTTAGCGTCGTCATTAACATGGATTCAATAAAAGAGAAGCAAATTATAAATAAATCGTTCTTTACGCCTCGTAATATTAATTCCAGGCCGCATAGATCACAATAAATTTGATCATTACGAAATTAAGATTTAAGTAGCACGGAGCTAATGAAAGCAACTGAAATTGTTAAAAAAACTTAAATTAGTCATGCCCTCCGCTGAAATGACAAATGCCTGTTTTGTCATTCTAGTCTGAGGTAAATTTCAATGTAATCAAACCCTCTGCTAATATTTCTGCTCTAAAATGAAAATTTTTAAATTAGATATGGACATAATATAACGAAAACATTTACATGGAACGGATATAAATAAACAGAAAGAAACTAACAATTCACACTTTTCTTTCAGTGTTCTGGCAATTCATTTCCCTGTAGTTGCTTAGCTAGAGTTGCTATTGAATAATGCTCATAACATTAATTATATAGTAATATCTCTGGCCACTGTTAATTCTGTAACGAACTCCGAACTCTTGACGTCAGCGTTACGGAAACGATGACACTGTGGCAAGATGGCAAACTAGCGTTAGTAAAATTAATAATTGTTGCTAATTTATTATTTTAACAAGAAATTGCAGAATAAATGGTTTATATTGTGTTCGGACCCCACTTAACCTCCATAATTATCTTCACCTTTCCCCTCAGACTTTTCGAAACTTTGTTATAATCGTGTTGAGATTAATAAGAATTAAATTAGTGCTCAGTCACGCATTTCTGAGTTAGAGTTGAGAATTTGTGAACGGTGGGGGTCAAGTGAGTTAATCAAATAACAGCGCTATTTTTCGCTCACGTCTGGCGATCGCTGTTGTTAGGAGGAGGGCTGCTATAATAGTCACCATATGACGACAGTCTGCTGGAGAGAAGGGCAGTCACCCAGTCTGGTGCGTCAACAGGAACCTGGCATTCCGGGGGACACGGATTCGGATACCCCTCCTGCCATCCACATTTCTGTTTCCATGGTTTCCCGGAATTACTTCTAACTAACGCCGGAATGGTTCCTGCAAAAGGCCAGGACTGAATTCCTTCCCGTTCCTTGACGCAACCCTCCACTGGCTCTAAGGACATGGACGTCGACGAGCCATAAGGACCGAATAAGTCCCTCTGTCGGAAAGACGTAGACACCTTGGTGGTGACGAAAGAGACGCGCAGTGCTAGCGGCGTCCACTGTCACGTGACACGTTGAGGTCTGGTCAGACAGACTGATGCATTGCGACGTAATGAAGTGCGGCGGGCAGATTTATGAGCTCATTAGCGGCAGAGTCACCACAGCAACTTCACTCAACCGTCCACGGCGACACAGCTTAAGCCACACTACAGCTGTACGTAAGGTTGACTACTTATTTGGAAAACAAAAGTATATTTGGGTTCGGAAAAGAAAAAGAAAATTTTTAAGTTTACGCATACTTGTGAGACGCATGTTTCAACTACTAGGGAAATAGACGTTTCTCTTTCTACAACAACAATTCGAACTGATATTTATTCATTTCAGTGAGCAGTCTAAATTGAAGCAAAAATTTTACAGTTGCCAAGTAAGACTTTAGTTTCGAAAGTATAATTTTAACAGTCTATATACGGTACATATTATATCGACTTTTCAGTACTTCTGGCAGACATTTGTTCTGTTTACAGGATTGTATGTGTTTTATATTTGTGGCTTGTCATGTCGGATGAGACGTTAAGCAGTTTTGTACACATCGCTAACTTCCACAAGGTCTCCAACACTAGAATACGTGGCCAAGGACAGGTTCAGTAACAAAAAATTATATGCCAGTATACGGTAACATGCGTGGACACAACGTATTATACAGCATAAATTTTCAGAAGTTTACTAAATGACAGCCGTTGTGGAGAGTACTGAAAGTTTCTCAACTGTCGAGATTCCGACTGATTTTCCAGCCCTCATCATCCGTCGTTTCACACTCCCTGGTTAGTCTGTGACAGCATCCACCATTTAAGACATTAACGGTTAAGAAGTGAACTAGACCCAGTATTTTTCACATTACGAAACGCCGGAATATAACAGAACCACCATAAATACCGACCAAAATTACAATAACATTGTTATGTAAAGATAGAACCAATCTTCATTGTAATAATTTCAATGTTAAAAGTACACAATAACAATTGCAGTATATATTGCTGTCGGGATGTAAGGATTACCTTCTTCCAACCAAATGTCAACCTTTCGTTCACGTGATACACCCCGTTTGCACGGACGATGCTCCGGCAACTAAAAGATTTCCTGTATAAGGTCCATTCCCACGGCGCGTGGTAGGCAGTACGCCTCTTTCATCTTTTACCGCCTGGCGGTGGGTCAAGGCGCGCCATCCCTGAAACATATGCGGCAAATATGAAAGGCGTCCCCTAACTTGAACCAAGAGACGCGCCTTAAGGAGTCACCCTGTGCTTGCCAGCTGTTTCTTGGAAGGAGGACGGAAGAGCGAGGAGCGACACAGGGCACCCTTTTGCACAGGGGGATTGAAATGACCCTCCACAAACGTATGAATCAGAAATGATCAACGGCATGGGAATTCAGTAGGTAACAGAGAGCCACTGCATTAAAGACCAAAAGGGTATCCCGGGGACATATCATTCCTTAAAATTACACATGAAATGATGGCTTGTTCCTGGAGGAAAATATTCCGGAGGTAAAACACTCCTTCAATCGGATCTGAGGGTATGGAATGCTCAGGGAGGAGTCATCAGAATGGATAGAGATCTAATACGAGTCGGAGCTTGGAATGTTAGAAGTCTGAATTACTCATCACTTCCCTTGGTAATTTATTAATTCCCTGACACTCTTTTTTTTTTAACTGCTTAACGTCTCTTAAAAGCTAGGTCTTTAGAGACGGGAAAGGATGGGGGGCAATGAATGGGAAGGAATTCGGCCATGGCCTTTTGAAGGAAGTATCCTGGCATTTGCCTGGAGTTATTTGTGAAACCACGGAAAACCCAAATCTGGATGCCCGGACGGGGATTCGAACCTGCGTCCTCCCGAATGCGAGGCCAGAACGCTAACCGTTACACCACCAGGCTCGGTCCCTGACTCTCTTACCTACGAAAGAAAATTTTCCCTCGCCATGATGGCTGAAATCGAGTGACAAATCTTTTCCCTTCCATGACTGCCTCCTAATGCTTTCACCAATATCTTTCCACGCCTCGTCGCCAATATACCCCTTCCTCACTCCCATCAATTTTCTCACTCTCCTCCTATCTTCCAATGAATCCCTATCTGCTTCTTATCATATCTGTTACTGATTGTGTTCTGCAGTAATTTCAAGAGAAAAATCTAGTAGCCCATTTTTGCACCCCCTCCAAGTTCTGTATTTAATACTCAAAATGTGGGTTGTATACTACACTACCATAATAAAGCAATGGTATGATCAAAATTTTGTAACCCAATTCTGCTACTTCTCTGTCACATCCCTCTGTCAACTGCCTTATAAAGATAGTGATTCTCTATCAATTCGACATCCATTTAATCCGAAAGATTTTTCATACATCCCAATAAATGAGATTAACACGAATATCCTTCACTGAAGCCATATTGTTGTTTTGTTTCGGCGGTAAAACCCTCTGTCGCTATATTGAAGTGAAGGGCCGACCATGTCAGAACAGCTGAATTTTGTAGCACGCTTGAAGATGGCGATCGAGATTTGACAGTCGAAATATCATGTTAAAACGCCATGTTCACTCGATTAATGCCATTAATAATTATAAAAAATTAAAATATAGTAAGACAGGGGTAATTAGATGACAAGAGAAACTGCCAACGGAGCATTCTCTCCACCGCAATTAAATTAAATTTATAACATCCAACCGCAAGAAAGACTTCTTTGTTATAAGGCCACTCTAATCACGTAGTTTCCGATCATACGTGTCATTTCTCAATATAAACAGGAATTGTTTCATGCTTACATTCATATTACTTTCACTAATGCTAGATACTATGTCTTCTCTTATTTGTCGGTTCCATACGGAAATTCCCCTTCGTGTGCTAGTTAGTAAGCTGCGAAGAAGTGCCCCACGGTTATGACGAACTTGATGATCGAACTTTCGTGCCACTTCTAAATGGTTAAAACAGTTTACATTACTTTTATTGGGCGAGTATATATAAGATAATTAAAAAACACAATAAAGAAAGGGGTGATTGAATGACTGGGGGAATTGCCACCGGGGCGTGTGCTCCATTGCAATTAAATTAAAATTAAATTAAAAATCTTACCTATTGATGCATTTCACAAAAACGCTGCATTATTAGCATTTAATTTAATTTTGTTCCGAGATTACCCACAAGTCTGCAAGAAAATGGTATATCTACCATTCTTAGATAACATTACGACGCTATAATATTCTATTCTAACCGCGTTGAACAGATATTACATGTGTGATATTGTAATGGCAGAAATAACCATTAACTGTTTTAATTATTCTTAAGATCCTGCCACAGCTTGCAACTCAGAAATAACGGGGTATATTTTATATTTCAGGCAATCAGTTGAGTGTTTACTCTCTTTAGTAAACCACATATAAAGGCAATGAAAATTGAACTTCACTTCTTTAATTTTGTAAATATACCTTTTATTTAATCACTAGTCAATGAAACACTTTTTTAGAATCTGAATGTTTCTCTTGATTACTCCTGTGGCACCAATGAACTGTGGACTAACCATTAAAACTCTAAAAGAGTTAGTAAGCGTATACATGCCAGGACTTAATCGCTACAATGGGTGGTGGTACACAGCACGTAAGTACCTGATTAAAGACGGACGTATTTTGTATACATGTGCCTTGGTCGCAAAATGCCTAAGTTATATCCCAAAAAAACTCCGCAGTGTATATGCAGTAAAGGTAAACGACTTTGTTGATTGTGATTCGGCCGTCGAATCAAGATGTAAAAATTCTCACGGCATTCCTGTATGCACCGGAGTCCTCCTTGTACGTTCATGCTCACGAACAGTACTGCACTCTGCACTCATCTCGTCACAGTGTAATGCTTCCTCATTTGTGTCAGTCCAAGCCAACGACCCAGTCCCCTGCAATGCACCACGCAACGTACACACATCGGTCAGATAGGAAAAGATTTCAAAATCCTTGTTGGCGAGAGTTATGAGGGAATGTACGAGAGAAGTAAGGGAACAGGCTTACAAAATGTTGGTCAGAACATTGCTGGAATACAGTAGTGTAGAGTGGGATCCACATTTTGTGTATCAAATACAGGAGTTGGAGGGGGTGCAAATGAGTGCTGCTAGATTTCTCTCTGGAAATTACCGCAGAACACAATCAGTAAGCGATATGATAAAGTAGCTGGAATGGGTGAGATCCCACTTCATCAGACATAGAAATAATAATAATATTAATAATAATAATTTTACGGCTTATGGAATATATGAATCTATTTATTTTAATACAAGGCCGTACAGTGTAGTAGTATGTGTAAAAATGGGTAAATTTAAGTTTTATATGTTTTGTTATGTTGAAGTTGGCAGGCTGTAATTATGTTGTTTGGTTTTTTAGCCAAGGAGAAGTAGATTGTTATATGAGATTTATGTATGTATCAACGATAAGTGTAATTATTTGATTTTATTAAGATGTGTTAATAAATAGAAGCTGATTTTATAGAGACGAGTATATAATTAAATTTAATCTGCGAGTTGAAAAATTAAAAAAAAAAAAGACGTGAGAGACGATATCCTGGGGCCACACATATCGTCCAGAACGTGCTATCAATTCTAGAACTGATTGCAAAAGAACCTGGAAGGATTGGTAAGGCCAACCAGGATTTCTTTAATTATCGACTTTCAAAGAGGATACCTCGCAGAAATGGCGACCCTGTAAGCCAGGATTTAACAGTGTAAATTAACACACTGTTTTAACGGATTGTGGAATCTTTAAGCAGTCGGAGTTCTGCCGTTTAGCAGAAGAAAACAGCGCGGAAATTGGCAAGTACATGAACAATATATTTTATGGACGGAATTGCAGTTCACTAAAATAAAGAGATAATAACTTTGTAATTTTTTTTGGAAAATTTCTTATAATAAATGTGAAAAGTGACTGAACATTGAATAGTAAGCAGCGAAATTAAAAATAAAATTGCTTGAATACAGAAAAAAAAATATCAGATCTTATTGCAACTATTTCGTCTAAACCGGTACCAGCCAGACAGACTAATATTCGAGAGAAAGAAATGGGGAATGAACAAAATGAAGCTCACACACAGAAGGGGGGCGAATTTACGATGCTATTTGCCTTAATGGAAGAAATGGGAAGGAAGATAACAGAAATTTTTAAATCAAGTGAACAGAAGGCAGAAGAAATGGGAAAGAAAATAACAGAAAATTTTAAATCAAGTGAACAGAAAATTACAGAGGAAATGAGAACGATGAGACAGGATATTATGTTAAAAATGGACGAATGTATTCAGCAGGTGGAGGATAGATGAAACCAGAAGATGGAGAATTTAAGTCAGATATTGAAAGAAGTAAAAACAAGTATGAAAACGGAAGTAGCTATGATCTACGAATACGTTGTAAGGCAAGAAGAGGCTAATCGACAGGGTATAGCTTGTCTAGTGCAACGAAAAGTTGAAGAAGAAGTGAAGAAAAATTATGGAGTGATACAGGGAGAGCAGGAAGTCATGAAAGGAGAAAATAAAATTATTTATTAAAACCAGAAAGATTGTGTGAAGGGTATTGAATAGTTGAAAGAGAAAACTGAAACGGCAACAAAAATGATTTCAAGATTAGGCGATAGGTTAATGGTCATGGATAAGGAATACAAAGAAGTGACGTGTAAAATTACAGAAGTAGCTAACCAGATGAATTTTGCTAACGAAGATGTGCTGAACCAGAGGGTTGAGGAGGTAGAACGGCGAGGTGTTGTTACTCTGGGTGAAGGCAACATTATCACCAGCCATTTTAAATTACCAGAAGTGAAGTTTGATCCTGAAAAAGGTGTACACGCAGTGAAATTTGTCAGAGTTTATAAAAGTGGATTACCACTTGAATGGTCGGATCCCGATAAAATAAGATACGTCAAAAGCATGATGCGAGGAGATGCATTTGCATGGAGTTGTGAGAATGATGAAGATTGTGAAGATTAGGAGGAATTTTTGCGACTATTTTTCAGTAAATATTGGTCACCAAGAAATCAAAGAAGAGTAAAAAGAGAGTTCTGGAACTGCCGTTACTATAGCAGGTGAGATGGGAGTATGAAGAATTTCTGTGAAGAAGTGATGAAAGAGCTTCGTTACCTGGACCAGGCGATAGAGGACGATGAAAAGGTGGAAGTTTTGTTGCAGAAATTGCCCAGACCAGTGCAGAAGAAGTTGATAGTAAATCAATGGAGTAATGTAGAAGATTTTCTGGAAGCTGTTGAGAGATTGGATCGGTGAAGTAATACTAATGAACATGAGACAAGGGACGAAAGAAGAAACGACTTTCGAAACAATAATAGGTCAAATCAGATGCCACCACGGGAGAATTTTGCTAGAGATAGAGGACGTGCTTTTGGATACAACAGAGACGACCAGTTTAATAGTAACTCCGGTAGAAATACAACTAGGGAATATGAGGACCGATGGCAAAATCACCAATGGGGGCATCACAACAATGTTTCGATGGACAGAAAAGGAAGAAGGAAGGTATCATGATTCAGGAAGAGTGATGGGAAACTTGGTGCCGCAACTGGGGCGGTCCGAACAGTAGCGGGAATAATAGGAACCGGACCAAAGAAACAGAAAAGCAGGACCTATTCGAAGGAAGATGACAATAACAATGGAGTAGAGACTGTACAGAAGAAGACCGATGAAAATTATATACAGAGATGAGCCGCAATATGCTAATAATGCCTTCTGGTGAAGAATCAATTGTCAGAAAGGATGCGCAAAATTTTACAAAAGAAGAACCACTCAGATGGTGGGAATGCTTTAAGTCTTTAGATGAAGAGGAATCGCAGATTGTTCCAAGGATTTGTGAATATAGTTGGCAGGAAGGAGAAGTTGGACGGTTGGCTAAAATTGACGCGGAGAACGACGACAACTAAGAGAAGTGTTGTGAGAAGATGAACAATTATGCTGAAGAGGAAAGCATGTTAACAGATGAGCTTATACCAAGAGGAATTGAAGGTGAAGAATTTGAGGGTTTGTCAGAAGATAGCGATGGCTCTGAGGGCAGAAATTGAATTTATGCAGCGATAAAGATAATAGTAACGAAAACGACGAATGTGAAAAAGAAGAAGAAAATAGAATATTAAGAGATAATGAACCAGAAGAAGTAAAATTTTCTATTGTGAGGAAATACTACTGTATTAATGTAGAAGAAAATGTAGTGCCAGAGGGGGCAAATATGCAAGTTTTATATAATAAGTTCCATGGTATGAGTTCAAATGTGAAAGATGAAGAATCTGAGGTATTAAATTGTCTGTTTGATCACGAGGAAGGAGGAGAGTGAATGATAGGAAATAATGATGATGAATGGAGTACATATGATAGCCACCGTAACAACATAAATATGCATTTACGCCAGTTATATGTAAGCGATGGAAGTAAAATGGAATTCTTAGGATGGTCTCGCGGAGGAGGTGAAAAAGGTCTTATTGCAAGAAGAAATTTCAAAAGATTGGAAAAAAACTAGAACGTTATGAGAGAATGAAGAAAAAAGCAGAGGAAAGAAGGAAAAGGCATGACCAAAGAAGAAAGTCCCTTGAGTTTAGTCTGAATGGTAAAGGACGCAAGACCGATCAAGTTATTTATTTATTTATTTTCAAATAGCCTATGGTTAATATATATATACAATTACAATTCATACATCATATTAAACAGAAAACAGAAAAAACAAATATAAACAAAGTGTTAATTTCAATGAACTACTTCATGAGAAAATATTACAATCTCTTTCCTCTAACCATTTACCAAGCTTTTCTCTAAAACTTGCAACAATTCTGGTCCCGCATCATTGGACAGTCTGGCGGATCCCGCACAAAATTAAGCGGATCCGCAATCCGCAAAATCCGGCGGAAACGTGTGTCAGTCTGCGTGAGTCGCTGCCCCACTCGGTCTCTGTCGGATATTTTGCACTGTTTGCCTGTACCCTTCCAGTTGGCATTTGACTCGCGTGAACAAGCGTTTGTTTTTGTCAACCTTCGTCATTCGTAAGTAAATAAATACACTTTTATTCATCAAAACTTAAGTTTGTTTCGAGTACACGTTTCTGTAATTTGAGTTATGGTGCGTATTTAGTACAATTTTCTAACTATATAATTATTTTTTAAGTATCGCAAACGTTATCTGAACTACACGGTTACAGCTTTTTATTCATGGTGTCATTATTCCCATTTTATATATTTGCAGATAAACTAATTGTGACAATTTCATAATTTGCGGCTGAAAATTTGTTTATTCGATGATATGAAACTAATATTATCGTAATTTTAACGATCGCGTACCTATTTATTTAACAGCTATCAAAAGGAAATTGTATATCCCGTGACTTGTTGTTTTGGCCGCTGCCTCAATGCGTTTCTTTGACGAAAGCCGCCTGCTTACATGTGCCGCTCAGGCTTTCGATTAATCCCTTGTAACATAACATACGTCAGAGCCATGCAAGAGCATCTGTGGCCGGCGTAGTAAGTCAGTGTGGTGCTATCTGTGGGGGGGAATGGTTGACCGCCGTGGAGTTGAATGGCCGACGCGGCAACATTTCGGTCGGGTTTATAGAAATTGTGAAAAGACTAGAAGATTTGGCGGAGTGTAACGTAGAAACTGGTAATGTGTTGTATTTACTACACAGACGGAAAAAAAAATCCCAACACCAAGAAAAAATTATTGTAGAGTAATGAAATTTGGACAATGCATTTGTCAAGTTAACATGTTTAATTGATTAAATTTTCAAGATCACAGGTTAATTTAAGCTCAAGAAAATGCATTTCAAATGTGAAATACTGTTAAATTAATAGCCGGTGTAACCTCCAGAATTTTGAATGCAAGCCTGCAAACGTGAATGCATTGTGTCATACAGGTTTCGAATGTCACTTTGTGGTATGGAGTTCCATGCTTGTTGTACTTGTGCTGTCAATACTGGGACGGTCAGTGCTGGCTGTGGATGATGCTGGAGTTGTCGTCCAATGATATCCCATACGTGTTCAATTGGAGACAGATCTGGTGATCTCGCAGGCCAAGGTAACATGTCGACACTCTGTAGAGCACGTTGCGAGACAACAGCGGTATAAGGGCGAGCGTTATCCTGTTGAAAAACTCCCCCTTGAATGCTGTTCATGAATGGCAGCACTACAGAAATTCGAGCTGCAGTTGGTACCACAGTGACACAACGAACTGTTAGAAATCGGTTACTTCAAGGACAGCTCCGAGCCAGGCGCCCTGTAGCGTGCATTCCACTGACTACAAGCCATCGCCGTTTGCGACTCCAGTGGTGTCAAGCCAGAGCTCATTGGAGGACGGAGTGGAGATCTGTTGTGTTTTCTGATGAAAGCAGGTTCTGCCTTGGTGCCAGTGATGGCCGAGTGTTGGTCAGAAGGAGGCCAGGGGAACGCCTGCAACCAAACTGTCTGCGGCCTAGACACACTGGACCTACACCTGGAGTCATGGTCTGGGGAGCAATTTCCTATGACAGCAGGAGCACTCTTGTGGTTATACCAAACACACTGACTGCAAATTTGTACGTCAGTCTGGTAATTCAACCTGTAGTGCTGCCATTCATGAACAGCATTCAAGGGGGAGTTTTTCAACAGGATAACGCTCGCCCTCATACCGCTGTTGTCTCGCAACGTGCTCTACAGAGTGTCGACATGTTACCTTGGCCTGCGAGATCACCAGATCTGTCTCCAATTGAACACGTATGGGATATCATTGGACGACAACTCCAGCATCATCCACAGCCAGCACTGACCGTCCCAGTATTGACAGCACAAGTACAACAAGCATGGAACTCCATACCACAAAGTGACATTCGAAACCTGTATGACACAATGCATTCACGTTTGCAGGCTTGCATTCAAAATTCTGGAGGTTACACCGGCTATTAATTTAACAGTATTTCACATTTGAAATGCATTTTCTTGAGCTTAAATTAACCTGTGATCTTGAAAATTTAATCAATTAAACATGTTAACTTGACAAATGCATTGTCCAAATTTCATTACTCTACAATAATTTTTTCTTGGTTTTGGGATTTTTTTTTCCGTCTGTGTATTTTGCATGGAGTACGGCGATCTCAAGGGACTGTAGATATGTTATGAGTACTGTGGACTGTGTAGAAGTTTGTGCAATTTAATTCCTCTTGTCCCACGAATTTGCAATTTTCGGAGAGGAGTCTAATTCCTTATTTAAATATTTATTTGGTGGTGGTATTTTCTGTGTGTGAGCTTATCATTTAGTAACCCGACAAACGTTAATACCTAAGCCTGGCGACCGTGGCATAAAGAACCTTATGTTTAATCAATGTATATGTGTGTGACGAATAAGTGACTTTTCTAAATAAATAGATAAATAAAAACAATAATCAAGACAGATAGTTTAGCCTTGCAATTCAGACATTAAAGCCTTGCATGGCGCCTCAGTGACAGGACGTGTGGTAAAATAGGCATCTGGAGGAGAAATAAACTTTCGATTCCCGAGCATACACACGGGGATAAAGAGGACAGAAGATAAATTACGGTAAATTACGAACAAGACGACTATTGGGTTCAGAGACGACAATAGTCAGAGTTGAAGATATACCACACCAGCAGCACGAGGTTGTTAAGTCAAAGACGGTTAGTGAAGATAGTCTACTTGAAGTCTGGTTGGAAGTGGCGCAGCCGAGAGGGGAATGGAGTAACTAGACGAGTATTTCCGAGCGGAGCCGAGAGCAGACGACAGGCGGCCGACGTCTACGCAGACTGGACTCACGAGGGTGTCCGGGACCAACCGAAGGAAGCCGAGCGGGAGCAGCTGACCTGAGCAGCCGACAGTGAAGACACCAAAGCTAAGTACGCGAGTTGCTGCTAGCGAGCTGCTGCGAAGCGTCTTTTCCTATCTGTTCCGTTCCTTTAATTTTTTTCCTGTAATTTCGAGTCACACATAGGAAGGAAAACCGAGTTGAGTTTTTCTCTCCTTTTTGCCCATTCCTTTGTCATTCTGGTGACACTTACCGCATGTTGACGCTGCAGAAGTAGTTTGTTTCCAGTTTGCATGCATTTAATTCTGATATGGTGATTGAGTTTCATGAATAGCAGCGTTGTATTGATGTTATTTGCTGTGAGTCGAAGGGGGAAAGTAAAGTGACTGAGTGATTATCTTTATTGCCTTTTCCCGTTGGATTTGTAATATAAACTTACTGAAATGGGGGAAGTGACGGAGCTAAAACTGGCTGAAATGCTGGCTAAACTTGCTGAAACCCTTATTAGTAAATTTGAAATCCTTAGGGACTCTTATGATAAACTTAATTCCAAATTTGATTCCCTTATTAATAAATTTGATTCCAAATTGGACGATTATGGTACCAAGCTGGCCCCCCAAATTTCCGAGTTAACAGAACAGGTTAAGAGGCCAAATGCAGACGTAATTTAACAGAACGGAAGCGGAGGATTAAGGAAGAAGAAAATTCAGGAAGATGTTTTTTTGTTTGATACAGTATTAGGGGATGCCTTGAAGAATAAAGGTGAGACAAATTATAAAGGGGTTAGGGCTGTAGAAACAGTTGTTCGAGAATGTCAAGGGGAGTTTGCGGAGGAAAATATACGAGAGAAAATTTTTGAGGTAGCAGATGGAATTTTTTGTGATACCCTTGCTAAGGAGAAGGCTAAATTACGGGAGAATGAGGTTATAAAAATTGAAGTGGAGGGATTTTTATCTGTAACTACCGGAGAAGTAAAGTTGGATAGAATCAAAGCAGTACGACAGCCATATGGCTTTGACAATAGTGACTGGAGCGGGAGCAGTGGCCGACAGCCGGCGCGTAGCAGCATATACCGGGGCACTGTTGGAACCTGGGCCACAAAAGTTTCTAACTCCGCAACACTAGCGAGCGCGGAAAAACAAGCGGGCGAGTTGTGTTACGCACTTGAACGTAATACAGTGACAGAATCAGTCATTTGTATAGCGAAACAGTCACAGTTTGTAGGTAAGAAGGATAAAATTGACAGAAAATTCATTCGGTGGAAAACTAATGAGGAGAATAAAATTGACAGAAAATCGATACGGTGGAAAACTAATGAGCTCGGGCAAACAAGTGTTAAATTACCCGATTGTGACCAGACGAAAAAGAAAAGTAATCCTGTCCTGTTATTTTCATATTTTTTCTTTTTTCTCAATTATCAATCCTGTTTTCGAGAGAAAATCTCTGTACTACTATAATCCTATTTTTCCCTTACCTTCGAAGGCGCGAACAGCGGTATAGCAGCTCGAAAAAAGTGTGGTAAAGTGAATAAAGTGACGCGTGTGATGTGATGCTTTGGAGCATAAATGTGTACAGGTCATTGACCTGAGTGCAGCTTGTGTTTATATCCGAAGCAGGGCTTCTGGCAGCAAGTTGCTCAACTTGCAATTGGATACCAATTCATGTTTTTTTTATTTTGTGTTCTGGGTTTTTTTTTTTTTTCTCTCTTATGTATGTTGTTTCTGATTTGTCTTGTGTGTAATATTTTTCTTATATGTTTCTTGAACTTAATGTGTAAAATATTGTCAATGCAAAACGGAAAGCCACCAAAGTAGGATTGTATAGTGATTTTTTTTTCTCTTTTCTTGTCTTGATAATTGATCATGCCTAATCTGATCAATTATCACAAGTTATTAGGGAGGGAGTGTAACACAACAGTTTTTTTCTGATAATTGATCAAGTTTATTTGAAACCAGAACAATTATCACAGCATATTAGCTAGGGAGTGTAACATAACATACGTCAGAGCCATGCAAGAGCATCTGTGGCCGGCGTAGTAAGTCAGTGTGGTGCTATCTGTGGGGAGGAATGGTTGACCGCCGTGGAGTTGAATGGCCGACGCGGCAACATTTCGGTCGGGTTTATAGAAATTGTGAAAAGACTAGAAGATTTGGCGGAGTGTAACGTAGAAACTGGTAATGTGTTGTATTTACTATTTTGCATGGAGTACGGCGATCTCAAGTGACTGTGGATATGTTATGAGTACTGTGGACTGTGTAGAAGTTTGTGCAATTTAATTCCTCTTGTCCCACGAATTTGCAATTTTCGGAGAGGAGTCTGATTCCTTATTTAAATATTTATTTGGTGGTGGTATTTTCTGTTGGTGTGAAAGTATAAGCTTACGGACTCAATAAAGTTTGGCGTATGTCCATTCTAAAGTGTGTGAGCTTATCATTTAGTAACGCGACAAACGTTAATACCTAAGCCTGGCGACCGTGGCATAAAGAACCTTATGTTTAATCAATGTATATGTGTGTGACGAATAAGTGACTTTTCTAAATAAATAGATAAATAAAAACAATAATCAAGACAGATAGTTTAGCCTTGCAATTCAGACATTAAAGCCTTGCACCCTCTTCTCCTTGTTATTATTTCGACGAAAGGTAAAAAAAAGTTTTAATGAAATTTTCACGGGTGTATAGATGAATTGTGTTGTAGGAACACCATACTTCGACGGCTGCCTCCGCCGTCTTCCTCACGTGTGTAATTTCGTGTGTTTGCAATGAAATCCGGAGATACAACCTATGAGGACTGCAATCATGCGCCGAGAAAGTCTCCTTTCTTACTAAAAAATAATAATTTCCACTCTAAAAACGTCGTTACGCTACATAAGTAAATCTGAAATACTTGACAGTTTACGTGTTAGCGAGTAGTTTCTTTTAATTACATTGAATCAACTGTAATATCAATCAAGGAATCAGGAGAAATAATAATGAATCACGCAAAAAATGGGCCAAGTCTCGTGCTTGTGCAGTGACAAAAAGTTATGAGATCTTGTTCCGAGCCAAGTCTACACTCTACAGAGTGTATTCACTTCACTTGGGAAATGGAATGCTTTTCTCGGTGTTATGGAACATTTATTTAGATTTAAAAAAAAAACTCTGGTAACTTGGCCATTAAGCAAACTTATGTGATGTATTGTAAGGCACATAATATGACCTAAGACTCAATATTTTTCATTTTTATTACTTATTTAAAAATTGGTTTAGATTAAAAAACAAAAAAGTAAAACCTCGAAATACACTTAAGACACGCTAAAAATGTCATTTTGTCAGTCAAAATATTGTTAACTGTTAATTTTTTCATTTAATTTAATTATTATTTAATTTATTAACGTTTTAAGTAACTATGTTTTAAATATATGCGTTAAAAAACTGTTTCTACCAATCCCGCACGGATCCCGCGGGATTGGCGCAAATCCCGAGCGGATTCCGCGGGATTGAAAACACTGCGGGATTGCAATCCTTAGGCACCACATCTGCACACACAAGTCACCTAAGTCCCGTAAATTCTGGGGAAGGAGGCGATGAGCTCTGACGCCACATCCAGATGTGTTCGATCGGGTTCATATTTGGCAAGTTTGGGGGCCAGCAAAATAATTGCAACTCGCCATTATGTTCCTCGAATCACTCCATCACAATCCTGGCCTATGGATGCGCACGAGAATGTTCACCCAGAGCATAATTGAACCGCCGCCAGCTTGTCTCCGTCCCGCAGCACGTGTGTCAAGATGCTGTTGTCCTGGAAAACGACGGTTTCGCACCCTCTCCCATCGGCGTGATGAAGAAGGTATCATCAGACCATGAAACACTCTGCACTGTGCCAACGTCCAGTGACGATGGTCACGTGCCCATTTCAGTCGTAGTCGCCGATGTCGTGGTGTTAACATTGCCAGATGGATGGGTCGTCGACTGCGGAGGCCCATTGTTAGGAGTGTTCAGATACACTTGTACTCTGCCCAGCATTAAAGTCTAATGTTAGTTCCGCCACAGTTCGCTGCCTGTCCTGTTTTACCACTCTGCCCAGCCTACGACGTCGTTTCACTTTGGTTTCGCCACTTGTTGAAGACCACAGCACTACTCAAACACCAGACAAGTCGTGCAGTTTCCGAAATGCTCGTGCCGAGCCTCCGGGCCGTCACAATATGCCCACAGTCAATCTCAGATAGATCGCGCTCTTTCCCCATTCTAAACACGCTCACTGATACTACATGCTCCGTGCGTGTGTCTGACTAGCAGTCATTCCTATTAACGTGACGCTGCTGGACGGGTTTACATCTATACTATACAGGTGGTCATAATGTTCTGGATGATCAGTGTATGTCGGTGTATGAACATTGCCTTGCCGACTGTTGGGCGTATCCTCATTGTATTCCTATGCTGTATCAAATAAAACAGATGTCGATACATGCGTAACGAACCGAATACATCATCTGCTGAGGTAATAAATTTCCGTGCATTGCGACATTTATAACTTCGTTCTTCTGTCCTGTTTTTCTCGTCCGTTTTTTTTTTATTTTTTTTTTTTTTTTTTTTTTTTAATGGCATTCGGCAATGGAGGCCATACAGCCAGCTCAATGTGTATTTTTTCCAATGTATGGACGCCACAGGACGGACAGGACATTCACACAGACACACAACACTTAACATCCATGCCCGCGGCCGGATTCGAACCGGCGGCCTTCGGCACGCGGAGCTAGCACTCCAGCCCCTACGCTACCGAGGCCGGCTCTCTCGTCCGTTTGATACAATCAAAACGGAGTAGTTGCGATCGTGACCGCTCGCGGCGGTGTTGTAGCGACCCGGCCCTGACAAACAAACTGGGATTACGGTAACAACCGATACATCATCCGGGTTTTCTCCTTGGGATACATGTGTCCAGCACCCAAATTCTTTAAACTGTTTAAAGGGACAGTTTGATATCTTCTACTCCTAGTAAATCGTAAAGTGGAAGAACTAGATCCTCTAACAAAATTATTCACAGCGTTACATCTTGCTCAAGACGTAACAGACGATGCAGAATTAAAGGGACTGGTTTCAGTCTTGTAAGTTGCTAGTTGCTAAGTGTACCAATGTCCGACAGGAGTCGCTCCGACCATCCTGAACTGAGTTCTCCCTGGTTTTTCTGGTTTCTCTGATAAGTAACTCGGTAATTACTTTTTCCTAATGTTCAGTCCTGTCGCGGAAGACACGCTAAGCATTTGGTTGGGTGAAATAGCAACTCCAAGGAATCACTTTTCACTTAGGTTTATTTTTTCCGCGAGCTCTACAATAACACCACACAGTGCACACAGAATAGGCATCCGTTCAACCAAAGATACTAAGCACAATCATACAAATATTCCAGCGATTCTAACTTTCAATTAACTTAGAACTCTACTATTACTATTAATATTACTCCGAGATTCACCAAAAGTGTGTGGAGGAGGGAAGGTAATGGTTTGAAAGAGATATACGGGATATGGCAGGAGGCGCCCATGGGCTCTTGTGAGGAACCATCCCAGCATTCGCATGGAGCGACCTGGGGAAACCATGGAAAACCCAGATCAGGATGGCCGGAGTTCTTTATCGAAAGCTACTCCTGTCGGATTTTATGTTTACTCGCCCGGTAAATCCTTTCTATTCCACTCCCTAATCGCTCGTGGAAAAAATTAGTACAGAAATGAATCGGTTCTGACCCTGATTTCTCTTATCTTATTTTCGCGGTCATTCCGAGATATGAATGTTGCTGGTAGCAATATTTGTTTACTGTCATTCCAAAATACGTCAGTCGAGAATTTTTCAATTAGCTTCTGTCGAGAGCAACGCCTTCGGTGCTCCAGGTCTTCCCAACCTAACTCCTTCAACATCGCACTTACGCTTTCCCTCCTCCTATATATACCTGTCACGAATCGGGCGACTCTTCTTTAGACCATCTCTAATGACTCCATTAATCCCTTTTGATGAGGACTCCGATTTGCTTTCCCAATTACATTCGCGATATGCTCATTCCACGACAAATTATTACGAATTGTTACCCCTAGGTATTTAGCGGAATATACCGTTCTAAGGAGAGTACCATTATTTGTATATTCAAAGCTAAATGGTGTCACCTTTTTACTTACACGCATTTAACACGCGTTTAACTCCAACTGCCAAACTTCACACCACGCAATTATTATCATAATATCGTCTTGTAACAAAACTCTGTGCTAAACTAACTCGTTTCTGTCGCTTGTTTACATAGACGCTGCAGAAAGATCCAGAATAATTCAAAGAGTTCCGACTGTCGTTTCTCGAATTCTACCAAATAAATCCAAACAAAAATAATTACAGATTGTTCAAAATTACTCGCAATCATTAGAAAACACCTTGAAATGAAAGTTAATACTGTTTACATGTATTTACACATACAATTATCAACATAAACCAGTCCAAAACGTCACAAATTGTCTTCCAAACATCGTACCTCACATCTAAACTTACAATTTACAAACTTTAAATAATGCTTTATATATAGTACTGTCTTTGAACACATTACATAGCATTACAAGATTCATTTGCGTGAGAAATATACACAAATTCACAATTAGTCACAAGAAAAACAATTAATCGTATCCCCACTTGCTTTACGTAATTCTTAAAATAACATTTCATACAAGGGCTGTGTCTCAGGGTTGTTATAAATCGAAGCAAATGTCGGGATAGTTTCCTCAAAATAGTCCATGGGCGCATCCTTTCATATCCCGTATATCCCTACCCGCGCAAAGACGTTCACAGGTTAGGACAGGTGCAACGCACCCTCAGCCACTCACTTGTAAATCCGACATCGTGCCGCGCACCGGATTCGTGCATTGCTGTTCTTAGACGATTTTCCACTTTCGTCTGAGGGAGTACTAGGGTGTCCACATTCAACGAACAGATTAATACGAAGGTCTTTGGAACCAACGCCAAAGACGGATGTGACATTCACTTCCGTATTTGCAGACAGATCCTTCTCAGCATCTGTGCCGTCCACACGGAGTTCAGTTCCACCGAAACCTCACAATCACCGAGTGGTAACGCACAGGCCCGGCACTGGGTTCGATTCCCCGTCCGGCCACTTATATTTCGGTTTTCCAGGCTTTCCCCAGATCACTCCAGCAGGTGAATGCCGGGATGGTTCCATAGTCGAGACCCTTTCCATTCCTCGCCCCCCTCCATACTATCCCAATTCTAACGACCTCAATGATGAAGGGAAAAATACGTAACGAGGAATGTTTATTCCGTAAAATTTGGTATCTGTTACATGTTCGCCAAATTTGTATGGATCGTGAACGTAGTTTTTCACGGCGTTGTAAATTAATAAACGCATCTCGTGCTTCCAGCCGTGTATAAATGTCACAACCTGGTCGGCTTTTGTCTTCCGCCGTTTCCGCGGCATCGCATAAACAAACAGTTGGTTGAAAATGAGGACAGAGGTAGACGCCTTCGGAACGTCGCACAGTTGTGACATTTATACACTGCTGGAAGCCCGAGAAGAGTTTATCGTGGAGGTCACATTGAAACAACCTGGTGTTGTATTGTGTACGAAACGATTTGCTTAATAAGAAAAAAACAGTTTTTTTATATCACTCTGTCGCTGTAATAGGCCTCGCACCTTCGAGTATGTTAACTGGAACCAACAATCCTAAAGCTATTGTCTAGGAAGTTTTATAGTATAACTGGGAATTTTAATGCGTTTCCTCATTAGCAGATTGTATTCCAAATTTCTCGATTTTATCACAAACCATTCCGCAGTGCGCATGGACTGAGTGTATTCGGCACTGTTAATGGTGATTTGTCGGCTGAATTGGCAACCCTTGATATCTTTCAGAAGATTAGGTCTGAACAGGCCGGCATTGGGTTTCAGCCTCGTGTATTGCCACACTACATCAAAATATATTTGCGAGAAGCTGGACCCGTAGCTCGCAAAGATGGACGGTGCTAACGATAGACCAACGGAACTTCCCGGCAGTTTTCCGGAATGTGACCTTGGGACGATTATCCCTCAGTGAAGGAACAAAGCGTGCCGCCAGGGTGACGTGGTGGAGATGGATGGTGCAGTGGATTGTGAGCTGTGTGGTGAGTGCGTGGCCAGCCTGCAGGAAGAGATGTGCGGCGACCAACGCCAGTGCAGTGTGTAGTGGCTCTAGTGCTGTGACTAGGGTGACGCGGTGGGGATGGTACAGTGGATTGCGAGCTGTGTAGTGGGTGCGTGGCCAGCCTGCAGGAAGAGATGTGCGGCGACTAACGCCGGTGCGGTGTGTGGTGGCTCTAGTGCTGTGACTAGGGTGACGTGGTGGGGATGGTACAGTGCATTGCGAGCTGTGTAGTGGGTACGTGGCCAGCCTGCAGGAAGAGATGTGCGGCGACTAACGCCGGTGCGGTGTGTGGTGGCTCTAGTGCTGTGACTAGGGTGACGTGGTGGGGATGGTACAGTGGATTGCGAGCTGTGTAGTGGGTGCGTGGCCAGCCTCCAGGAAGAGATGTGCGGCGACTAACGCCGGTGCGGTGTGTGGTGGCTCTAGTGCTGTGATAGGGTGACGTGGTGGGGATGGAGTGCAGTGGATTGTGAGCTGTGTGGTGAGTGCGTGGCCAGCCTGCAGGAAGAGATGTGCGGCGACTAACGCCGGTGCGGTGTGTGGTGGCTCTAGTGCTGTGACTAGGGTGACGCGGTGGGGATGGTACAGTGGATTGCGAGCTGTGTGGTGAGTACGTGGCAAGCCTGCAGGAAGAGATGTGCGGCGACTAACGCCGGTGCGGTGTGTGGTGGCTCTAGTGCTGTGACTAGGGTGACGTGGTGGGGATGGCACTGTGGATTGTGAGCTGTGTGGTGAGTGCGTGGCCAGCCTGCAGGAAGAGATGTGTGGCGACTAACGCCGGTGCGGTGTGTGCTGGCTCTAGTGCTGTGACTAGGGTGACGTGGTGGGGATGGCACTGTGGATTGTGAGCTATGTGGTGAGTGCGTGGCCAGCCTGCAGGAAGAGATGTGCGGCGACTAACGCCGGTGCGGTGTGTGGTGGCTCTAGTGCTGTGACTAGGGTGACGTGGTGGGGATGGCACTGTGGATTGTGAGCTGTGTGGTGAGCGCGTGGCCAGCCTGCAGGAAGAGATGTGCGGCGACTAACGCCGGTGCGGTGTGTGGTGGCTCTAGTGCTGTGACTAGGGTGACGCGGTGGGGATGGTACAGTGGATTGCGAGCTGTGTAGTGGGTGCGTGGACAGCCTGCAGGAAGATATGTGCGGCGACTAACGCCGGTGCGGTGTGTGGTGGCTCTAGTGCTGTGACTAGGGTGACGCGGTGGGGATGGATGGTACAGTGGATTGAGCGCTGTGTAGTGGGTACGTAGCCAGCCTTCAGGAAGAGATGTGCGGCGACTAACGCCGGTGCGGTGTGTGGTGGCTCTAGTGCTGTGACTAGGGTGACGCGGTGGGGATGGTACAGTGGATTGCGAGCTGTGTAGTGGGTGCGTGGCCAGCCTGCAGGAAGAGATGTGCGGCGAATAACGCCGGTGTGGAGTGTGGTGGCTCTAGTGCTGTGACTAGGGTGACGCGGTGGGGATGGTACAGTGGATTGCGAGCTGTGTAGTGGGTGCGTGGCCAGCCTGCAGGAAGAGATGTGCGGCGACTGACGCCGGTGCGGTGTGTGGTGGCTCTAGTGCTGTGACTAGGGTGACGTGGTGGGGATAGTACAGTGGATTGCGAGCTGTGTAGTGGGTGCGTGGCCAGCCTGCAGGAAGAGATGTGCGGCGACTAACGCCAGTGCGGTGTGTGGTGGCTCTAGTGCTGTGACTAGGGTGACGCGGTGGGGATGGTACAGTGGATTGCGAGCTGTGTAGTGGGTGCGTAGCCAGCCTGCAGGAAGTGATTGCGGCGACTAACGCCGGTGCGGTGTGTGGTGGCTCTAGTGCTGTGACTAGGGTGACGTGGTGGGGATGGTACAGTGGATTGCGAGCTGTGTAGTGGGTGCGTGGCCAGCCTCCAGGAAGAGATGTGCGGCGACTAACGCCGGTGCGGTGTGTGGTGGCTCTAGTGCTGTGACTAGGGTGACGTGGTGGGGAGTGCAGTGGATTGTGAGCTGTGTGGTGAGTGCGTGGCCAGCCTGCAGGAAGAGATGTGCGGCGACTAACGCCGGTGCGGTGTGTGGTGGCTCTAGTGCTGTGACTAGGGTGACGCGGTGGGGATGGTACAGTGGATTGCGAGCTGTGTGGTGAGTACGTGGCAAGCCTGCAGGAAGAGATGTGCGGCGACTAACGCCGGTGCGGTGTGTGGTGGCTCTAGTGCTGTGACTAGGGTGACGTGGTGGGGATGGCACTGTGGATTGTGAGCTGTGTGGTGAGTGCGTGGCCAGCCTGCAGGAAGAGATGTGTGGCGACTAACGCCGGTGCGGTGTGTGCTGGCTCTAGTGCTGTGACTAGGGTGACGTGGTGGGGATGGCACTGTGGATTGTGAGCTATGTGGTGAGTGCGTGGCCAGCCTGCAGGAAGAGATGTGCGGCGACTAACGCCGGTGCGGTGTGTGGTGGCTCTAGTGCTGTGACTAGGGTGACGTGGTGGGGATGGCACTGTGGATTGTGAGCTGTGTGGTGAGCGCGTGGCCAGCCTGCAGGAAGAGATGTGCGGCGACTAACGCCGGTGCGGTGTGTGGTGGCTCTAGTGCTGTGACTAGGGTGACGCGGTGGGGATGGTACAGTGGATTGCGAGCTGTGTAGTGGGTGCGTGGACAGCCTGCAGGAAGATATGTGCGGCGACTAACGCCGGTGCGGTGTGTGGTGGCTCTAGTGCTGTGACTAGGGTGACGCGGTGGGGATGGATGGTACAGTGGATTGAGCGCTGTGTAGTGGGTACGTAGCCAGCCTTCAGGAAGAGATGTGCGGCGACTAACGCCGGTGCGGTGTGTGGTGGCTCTAGTGCTGTGACTAGGGTGACGCGGTGGGGATGGTACAGTGGATTGCGAGCTGTGTAGTGGGTGCGTGGCCAGCCTGCAGGAAGAGATGTGCGGCGAATAACGCCGGTGTGGAGTGTGGTGGCTCTAGTGCTGTGACTAGGGTGACGCGGTGGGGATGGTACAGTGGATTGCGAGCTGTGTAGTGGGTGCGTGGCCAGCCTGCAGGAAGAGATGTGCGGCGACTGACGCCGGTGCGGTGTGTGGTGGCTCTAGTGCTGTGACTAGGGTGACGTGGTGGGGATAGTACAGTGGATTGCGAGCTGTGTAGTGGGTGCGTGGCCAGCCTGCAGGAAGAGATGTGCGGCGACTAACGCCAGTGCGGTGTGTGGTGGCTCTAGTGCTGTGACTAGGGTGACGCGGTGGGGATGGTACAGTGGATTGCGAGCTGTGTAGTGGGTGCGTAGCCAGCCTGCAGGAAGTGATGTGCGGCGACTAACGCCGGTGCGGTGTGTGGTGGCTCTAGTGCTGTGACTAGGGTGACGCGGTGGGGATGGTACAGTGGATTGCGAGCTGTGTAGTGGGTGCGTAGCCAGCCTTCAGGAAGAGATGTGCGGCGACTAACGCCGGTGCGGTGTGTGGTGGCTCTAGTGCTGTGACTAGGGTGACGCGGTGGGGATGGTACAGTGGATTGCGAGCTGTGTAGTGGGTGCGTGGCCAGCCTGCAGGAAGAGATGTGCGGCGAATAACGCCGGTGTGGAGTGTGGTGGCTCTAGTGCTGTGACTAGGGTGACGCGGTGGGGATGGTACAGTGGATTGCGAGCTGTGTAGTGGGTGCGTGGCCAGCCTGCAGGAAGAGATGTGCGGCGACTAACGCCAGTGCGGTGTGTGGTGGCTCTAGTGCTGTGACTAGGGTGACGCGGTGGGGATGGTACAGTGGATTGCGAGCTGTGTAGTGGGTGCGTGGCCAGCCTGCAGGAAGAGATGTGCGGCGACTGACGCCGGTGCGGTGTGTGGTGGCTCTAGTGCTGTGACTAGGGTGACGTGGTGGGGATAGTACAGTGGATTGCGAGCTGTGTAGTGGGTGCGTGGCCAGCCTGCAGGAAGAGATGTGCGGCGACTAACGCCAGTGCGGTGTGTGGTGGCTCTAGTGCTGTGACTAGGGTGACGCGGTGGGGATGGTACAGTGATTGCGAGCTGTGTAGTGGGTGCGTAGCCAGCCTGCAGGAAGAGATGTGCGGCGACTAACGCCGGTGCGGAGTGTGGTGGCTCTAGTGCTGTGACTAGGGTGACGCGGTGGGGATGGTACAGTGGATTGCGAGCTGTGTAGTGGGTGCGTGGCCAGCCTGCAGGAAGAGATGTGCGGCGACTGACGCCGGTGCGGTGTGTGGTGGCTCTAGTGCTGTGACTAGGGTGACGTGGTGGGGATAGTACAGTGGATTGCGATCTGTGTAGTGGGTGCGTGGCCAGCCTGCAGGAAGAGATGTGCGGCGACTAACGCCGGTGCGGTGTGTGGTGGCTCTAGTGCTGTGACTAGGGTGACGCGGTGGGGATGGTACAGTGGATTGCGAGCTGTGTAGTGGGTGCGTGGCCAGCCTGCAGGAAGAGATGTGCGGCGACTAACGCCGGTGCGGTGTGTGGTGGCTCTAGTGCTGTGACTAGGGTGACGCGTTGGGGGAGAGTACAGTGGATTGCGAGCTGTGTAGTGGCTGCGTGGGCAGCCTGCAGGAAGAGATGTGGGGCGACTAACGCCGGTGCGGTGTGTGGTGGCTCTAGTGCTGTGACTAGGGTGACGCGGTGGGGATGGTACAGTGGAATGCGAGCTGTGTAGTGGGTGCGTGGCCAGCCTGCTGGAAGAGATGTGCGGCGACTAACGCCGGTGCGGTGTGTGGTGGCTCTAGTGCTGTGACTAGAATGACGGGGTGGGGGAGAGTACAGTGAATTGCGAGTTGTGTAGTGGGTGCGTGGCCAGCCTGCAGGAACAGAAGTGCGGCGACTAACGCCGGTGCGGTGTGTGGTGGCTCTAGTGCCGTGACTAGGGTGACGCGGTGGGGATGGTACAGTGGATTGCGAGCTGTGTAGTGGGTGCGAGGCCAGCCTGCAGGAAGAGATGTGCGGCGACTAACGCCGGTGCGGTGTGTGGTGGCTCTAGTGCTGTGACTAGGGTGACGTGGTGGGGATGGTACAGTGGATTGTGAGCTGTGTAGTGGGTGCATGGCCAGCCTGCAGAGAGATGTGCGGCGACTAACGCCGGTGCGGTGTGTGGTGGCTCTAGTGCTGTGACTAGGGTGACGCGGTGGGGATGGTACAGTGGATTGCGAGCTGTGTAGTGGGTGCGTGGCCAGCCTGCAGGAAGAGATGTGCGGCGACTAACGCCGGTGCGGTGTGTGGTGGCTCTAGTGCTGTGACTAGGGTGACGTGGTGGGGATGGCACTGTGGATTGCGAGCTGTGTGGTGAGTGCGTGGCCAGCCTGCAGGAAGAGATGTGCGGCGACTAACCCTGGTGCGGTGTGTGGTGGCTCTAGTGCTGTGACTAGGGTGACGCGGTGGGGATGGTACAGTGGATTGCGAGCTGTGTCGTGAGTGCGTGACCAGCCTGCAGGAAGAGATGTTGCGGCGACTAACGCCGGTGCGGTGTGTGGTGGCTCTAGTGCTGTGACTAGGGTGACGCGGTGGGGATTGCACTGTGGATTGTGAGCTGTGTGGTGAGTGCGTGGCCAGCCTGCAGGAAGAGATGTTGCGGCGACTAACGCCGGTGCGGTGTGTGGTGGCTCTAGTGCTGTGACTAGGTTGACGCGGTGGGGATGGTACAGTGGATTGCGAGCTGTGTAGTGGGTGCGTGGCCAGCCTGCAGCAAGAGATGTGCGGCGACTAACGCCGGTGTGGTGTGTGGTGGCTCTAGTGCTGTGACTAGGGTGACGTGGTGGGGATGGTACAGTGGATTGCGAGCTGTGTAGTGGGTGCGTGGCCAGCCTGCAGGAAGAGATTGCGGTGACTAACGCCGGTGCGGTGTGTGGTGGCTCTAGTGCCGTGACTAGGGTGACGCGGTGG
>JARYHS010000920.1:0-28010 GCA_031002005.1 Vandiemenella viatica
GTCTAGGTATGGCATATCTAATGTTTTCCAAATCGTGAGGCACCGTCGCGTGTCGGTTATTTGAAATGTGCCAGACGCGTTCAACACAACGCTGTGACTACGGTTTACTTCATTATAAAGTATGATACTTTATTTTTGGACGGCGTACTTTACCTTAAACATAAATTATGCGGAAATACTTTATTTCTCGTAAAATATAAAACCTATCGCACGGCATGGCCATGTTAATTTATTTACGGGTAAGGGGGTCGGGGATTGGAATAATTTACCTAGAGAAATGATTAATAATTTACCAAAATTTATAGTTGAAATTAGTAGGTGGGAAAGGGGGTGAAAATGGGTGTGTAGTGAAATTGCCGCCGAAGCAAGTACTCCGTAGCAATTATTAAATTAAAACTCTTAACAAATTATATCAAAAGAGACGGAAAGAACTTAATTCAGTAATAAAACCTGAGTATCTTCAAATCATCTCTCTGGTCAAATATCAAAGTGAATAAAATTTATTTTTGATAAAAATCCATTCTCCGACATACCGCCGAGTTGGATCAAGTACTCTAATTCTATGCTGGTTTCAAAACGTCATGTGCAGAGATTATATTAGAGTTAAAACATAATGTCAGTCAAAGACATAGTTTTCATCAATCTCAAAGATTAAAAAAATGTATTAGCTTAAATTTATCAAACTATCCTCTTTGCGATTTAATGAGTTCGGTGCATAAATGCTTTTGATAAGTTATTGTTTAATCCAGGGTAATAGTTTTAAAATATTATTATATAATGATGCTACTCACGTAGGTATTGCTAGTCAGCTTCACTTCTGGTATTAAATAGTCGACAAACTCGATTCGGACGTCTATGCAGGAACAGTTGAACCAGTTTTCTTCAGCATTGATCCTCGTGCTTGGCTTATTGGAAATTGACCGTGCATGTCTGTTGCTTGGTAACAGTTATTTAAATTAAACAATACAGAAAATTACTTATTCATATATTTACTAGAAACAGGCAACAATGACACAATTAGAAGTTGCGCGTAAATTCATTCTTCCTAATTTTTTTTTTTTTTTTTTTTTTTTTTTTTTTTTTTTTTTAAAATAAGAAAAATCTTTGCGAGGAACCGCAAGCTCATAGTGGTAGCTGTAAAATAATAAAAAATGTGTCTAATACAGAAATGCTCTATGTTAGCGGTTCCCAACCTTTATTGGTACACGACCCACTTTTAGGTAAAAAAAAAAAAATTTTCGCGACCCACTTAATATGAGAGTCTATCTAATATCAGAATGGGAATTGTTCTATGACCTCGATACGCTATCGACTATCCTATCCTACGAAGAGGCAAATTTTCGTACAAAGGATGTACTATCAACAAAAACAATAACTGCTAAATACATAAACAACAAACATATCATAGGCCGGGAGGCGACTGCACAGACCATCACCTCATCAAGTTGACTGCTGAGATTCCACGATTAGAAATAACTTGAGCAGCATACTAAATGCAACTGGTCTGCCAAGTCGCTTTTTAGTGGAAATCACCTCCAGACCCGATTTTAGTGGTTAATTGGTAGGTTTATCATTGTGTTTTACTTCACCCAATGTATGAAAATATGGAAGACTGGGAGCCGGAAAACACAATGGTAAACTTACCAGTCAACCACTAAAATGGGATTTATAGGTGTAGGTATTAATTGGCAAATCAGTCGCATTTTTCCTGCTTTGCTATTAACAAGGATAATTGGGAAGAAGCTATGGTAGACTGTTTGTTGCCTGACCACTGACTTTTCCATTGTAGGTTTAGGGGAACGGCGGGTAGTATGGGCCAAAGGGTAGTATGGGCCAGATGGTGTTTCAGCTATTCGCTACTAGGTAGCAGCACGATACACAGTGTTATGGATTAACTACACTCTACACAGTAATAAATGAAAGCTGAGGTGTACTTAAGCACAGCTATTTATTATGCAAGAGGTTGCATACACAAAAACAGAACACGCGGTAGCGCGACACAGATAACAAGTTCATACGCGGCACGTGGCTAGCAGCCGACTGGCTCCAAGTAGTACGGTTGTCTCCCACCTGGTCTAGTTGGCGCTCCCGTCGGCTCGATCAGGGGCGCCGGCTGTTGGCAAAGAGATGAACCATGGCGTGGTCCGATTGCGGCGCCGACTGGTGGCGAAGATTTGTACTTTAGGCTGGGCAAGGATCCGCCACAACCACTCTCCCCCCCAGTGACTTACTCAGGGAGAGTAAGGAACGAGAACTCGCTTCTTGCCACCGGTGCTGGTGTCTGCACGAGAACCCCTCGCGTAGGTTCTCATGGGTCCGGTCCATTGATGTAGATGTGTGCGTCAGTGTTGGTGGATGTTCTGCCCGGGGGGCGTCGGTCTGGTCGTGGTCTGTTTTGGCGATGAAGGCAGGTTTCAGCATGTCCACTGAGACTGCCTTGTCCTCCACCGTTGATTTTAATCACGAACACTCTGTCACTGATGCGCCCTAACGACCTCATGCGGCCCTGTGTAAGGTGGTTCAAGAGGCTTCTTCACAGAGTCTACACGTTTGAAGACGTGGGTACAGGTGTATAGGTTTTTCAGTAGAAAACAGGCGAGCCTTGGTGTGGTGAGCCGTTGGTGTGGGCCTGGCGGCGCGGATGTGCTCTCGAAACTTCTCCAGGAAGAACTGTGGATCAGCTGGAGTGTCTTCAGAGGTGAGAATTCGCCAGGCAGTCGAAGCGGCGTCCCAAAGAGCAGTTCAGCTGGAGAGGCCTTCAGATCCTCCTTGTAGGCGGTGCGTAGGCCGAGGAGAATGGTTGGCAGTAGGTCTGGCCAACGTAGGTGAGTATTGCACATCAAAGCGGCCTTTAACGAACGGTGCCAGCGTTCGACGAGTCCATTGGACTGCGGATGGTACGGCGTGGTGCGAATTCGCTGAGCTCCCTATCAGGCGCGATAGTGCGGTAAAGAGAGCTGACTCAAATTGTGGACCTTGATCCGTGGAGATCGTAAGTGGAGTGCCGAATAGACAGATCCATTGTGTATAGAAGGCTGAGGCAACTGTATCAGCCAGTATGTTGCTGAGCGGGATGGCCATTGGCCATCTGGTGAAACGGTCAATAATGGTGAGGCAGTACCGGAAACTTGCGACCTGCGGCAGCTCGATGAGGTCCAGGTGGATGTGGTCGAACCGGTTATTGGGAACAGCAATGTTGAGTGGTGTCAGTCGGTTGTGACGGTGAATTTTAGCTCGCTGACACGGTATGCATCTTCGAGTCCAAAGGAGTGCATCCCGTCTGATACCTGGCCACACGTAGCGTTCCTTCAGCATCCGGGCGGTGACTCTGCCACTAGGATGCGAAAGCCCATGAACGGCGTCGAATGCCCGTCGCCTGAGATTCTGTGGTATGTAGGGCCTCACTCGATTTTCCAGAACGTTGCAAATTATATCGAGGCCATCAATACGCAGAGACTGCAAGTTGAGTAGCGTTGATTCCCGGAGTGTTGGCAGCTCTTCATCGGCCATCTGCGCCTGGTGGATCTCCTCGTGGCTGATCGTCGTTGGCATGGAGATGGAGTTTTATGCGGGAGAGTGCATCGGCCACGACATTGTCTTCACCCCGTGTGTGGACAATCTCAGTGGTGAACTGTGAGATATAGTCCAGGTGGCGTAACTGGCGTGGAGATGCCTTCTCCGGGTCGCTGCGAAAAGCATACGGTGATGGGTTTATGGTCTGTCTGGATGACGAAGTGTCGGCCCTCAAGAATGTGCTGAAAGAAACGAATGGCCGCATAGATTGCGAGAAGCTCATCGGTCGTATGTGCTGTAACGGTTTCAGCTGGGATGAGCTTCCGTGAGAAAAACCCCAGTGGTCTCCAGGTCCCATCCTGAAGCTGTTTCAAGAACGGCTCCGATGGCCGTGTCGGATGCATCAGTCCTCAGACAAAGGCTCGCTGACGGCGAGAGGAAAGTCGTTTGTATAGCGTGGGCAACACCACGTTTGCAGGCAGCAAACGCTTGCTCAGTAGCGGGAGTCCAAGAACTGGGCGTTTGTCGTTTCGTTTAGAGTCTTTCAGCAGGTCGTTAAGTGGGGCCTGCATCTGTGCAGCGCCAGGGATGCACCTCCTGTAGTAGTTGACCATTCCCAGGAACCGACGGAGATCGGAGATGGTCTGAGGTTGCGCATACGACGCGATGGCTTGGACTCTCTCCGCCGGGGGTTTGTAACGGAAGCGTTGACTGTGTATCCCAGGTAGATGACCTCTGACTTCCCGAACTGGCACTTCTTATGATTGATTGTTTGCACGAAGGATGTCGAACACCGTGGTGAGGTGCTTTAAGTGCTCCTCGTGTGATTTGGAGAAAATGATCAAGTCATCGATGAAACAGCCAACAAAGTCCAGACCTCGAAGCAGATTGTCCATGTGGCGTTGAAAGGTCTGTGTAGCATTGCGTAGCCCGGGCGGCATGCCGACGAACTCAAAAAGTCCGAAGGGCGTCGTCACTGCGGTCTTTGGAATGTCTGACTTGGCAACCGGAATCTGGTGGTAGGCACGGACCAAGTCGATTGTGGAGAACACTGAGCAGCCATGGAGACGCTGAAGGATGCTGTCTCCGTGAGGGACAGGATAACGGTCAGGAACAGTGATCCCGTTCAGCCGCCTGTAGTCGCCGGTAGTTCGCCAACCACCGAGTTTCTTCGGAACCATGTGAATCGGGCTGGCCCACTGACTGTTTGAGGGTCGTATCACGCCGTGATGCAGCAGCAGGTCGAAATCCTCCTTGGCGGCCTTCAATTTCTCGCCAGTAAGTCGGCGAGGGCGATCAAAGACAGGAGGGCCAGTGGTCTCAATGTGGTGAACCACAACATTGTCAGACTGGGTGACAGGAACAGTGTTAGGCCTCGTGATGTCTATGAGGCGTGTGAGCAGGTCGGCATAGATCTTGTCCTGGTCACCCATACAGGCGTTCTGGTTGATGGTTGAGACTGTGTGGATGGTGGCTTCACAGAGTTGGCCCGTGGTCGTCAGAGATGTAAGAGGATCGATGAGGCATCTCCCCTTCAGGTCCAGGAGCAGAGAGTGGTGAACTAGGAAATCCGCTCCAATGATGGCTGCCTTGACATCTGCAATAATGAAGGACCATTTGAATGCTCGGCGTAAGTTAAGATCCAGCGCCAGGAGTTTTTGTCCATAGGTGTGAATGACGGTTCCGTTGGCGGCGTACAGCTGGAAGTCATCCTTCTTGCAACATCCGGAAATGGAGGCCTTAGGTACCAGTGAAACAACCGAGCCAGAGTCGACCAAGAACCTCATGTTCGTTGTACGGTCGTAGAGGTGCAATCGGTATTCCTTGGTGAGGCGGGCGTTTATGGTGCTGTCGCCGGCCGCCTGAACGATCGACAGCGCCTCTAGTTTTCCGACGACTGTCTGGATGCGTAAGAGCAGGGCGGCTCGCAGCTCCTAGCGTCTTCTCCAAAGCGGCGGTGATAGAAACAGACTGTGGCACTTGATGGGGATCGTCTGCGGTAGCGAGAGCTGCTGCGAACACTGCTAGGCTCACGTGCGCGGCCACGTTCATTGAAGCTGCTGATGAGCGTGGCGTTGATCTTGCACAGCTCAGCCACGGCCAGCTTCAAGTTGGAGATTTCTTCTGTGAGCGATTCGAGCGGATCGGCAGGCAGGCGGTCCGGAGATCGTGACTTGGAACGCGTGTAGCCAGCGGCCATAACGGCTGGAGGAGACTGCATCTCATGTAGCTCGTCCGCGATCTTCGCCTGTTCGTCAAGGGAGATGCCTTTCACCAGCTTCAAACAGCGTTGGATTGACGGAGGCAGCAAGGCAAGCCAGCGAACCCTGATGACGTCCGGAGTTGCTCTGCCGCCGGCCAGGGTAGTCATTTGCCTGAGGAGCTGTGTTGGTTTTTTGTCGCCAAGCTCCAACTCGGTGAGGGCCTTGTGAAGTTGGCGGTCGGCTGAATCTGTCAGCCGGCTGATAATCTCGGTTTTTAGGCGATCATATCTGTTCTCCTTAGGCGGATTAGACAGCAGGTCTGCTACCTCCATCATGATTTCAGAGTCAAGTGCGCCAACAAGAAGATTATACCTCGCAGCGTCGGAAGTAATGCGGTGTGTGTAAAACAGGGCCTCAACTTGAATAAACCACATATGCGGGCAATGTTTCCAGAACGGCGGCAACTTCATAGCGCCGGCAGACAACACAGTCGGGGCAGCGTCCGTTAGCTGAGGCGGTGTGGGCTTGTCATTGTTGTCCGTTTCAAGCAAAGTATCTGTGTTTGCATTCATGATGGTTTCTGGAGCGCGTGTTTCGAGTGATTTCCTCGTCGGAGAACGCTTCGGCAAAGCACTTAAAACTTCACAACACACAGTTTAACACTGAGTACAGAATTCGATATAGTCACGCGTTAGCTGAAGCATGTGTTCTATGCTACAACGAAGCACGCACACAATCACGTCGGGGTCACCAGTTATGGAGTAACTACACTCTACACAGTAATAAATGAAAGCTGAGGTGTACTTAAGCACAGCTATTTATTATGCAAGAGGTTGCATACACAAAAACAGAACACGCGGTAGCGCGACACAGATAACAAGTTCATACGCGGCACGTGGCTAGCAGCCGACTGGCTCCAAGTAGTGCGGTTGTCTCCCACCTGGTCTAGTTGGCGCTCCCGTCGGCTCGATCAGGGCGCCGGCTGTTGGCAAAGAGATGAACCATGGCGTGGTCGATTGCGGCGCCGACTGGTGGCGAAGATTTGTACTTTAGGCTGGGCAAGGATCCGCCACAGTGTAACCTTTGCCGCCAGCGCCATTTCACCATGTGCAGAGAATTTGTTTGATTCCCAGTGTCGTATCGTCCGTGAGTGATTGTTGTTTGTTTGTGCTCCTACAAGTTGTTGCCTCGAGTAATTTTTAACATCGCCCTGAATCAGGTAGGAATATACTTATGAAACTATAACGGTTATTTCGTTTACTCTATTAATAAAGGGGCCTAACAATTACAGTTCGTTTGCTCTAACAATGTGTCGCTTGCTGCCACGTTTTCATATCATTGTGAGTCGGGTAGTATGGGCCATGCAAAATTCGGGTAGTATGGGCCATGAAACTCATGTCCCTTTTCTTTTATTATTTTAGGATAGTATGCCAACGTTTAAGAAAAAACCAAAAGGTGAAGGTCGTGGAGAATGGTCAGAGAATGATATGAAGAATGCTATTGCAAGTGTATTGGAAAAGAAACTTTCCGAAAGAGCTTCATCTTACCGATTCCATGTACCTAGAAGCATTCTACAAAGAAAGTTAAAAGCTATAGTAAATAATCAGCCAACTGATATAACACCACAAATGGGGTATTTTAAGGCAACCTTTGATGAAAGATGTGAAAGACTGTTAGTAGCTCATTTGATGGATTTAGATTCGAGACTAATGCCCCTGTCCAAAACAGAGTTTTTGAAACTGGCCTATGACTTGGCAGAAAAATTAAATTTGAATCACAGATTCAACAAAAGGACGAAAATGGCTGGAAAAGATTTTTATGCCAGTTTTATGAAGAAGCACCCAAATTTGACCTACAGAAAACCACAGTCAACTAGTCTGATGCGATGTGTAGGGTTTAATAAGCCACAGGTCGAAAGGTTTTTCAGCCAGCTTGAAATTCTCTTAAAAAAGCATTCCTTTCGTCCATCCCGAATTTTTAATGCAGACGAGACTGGCGTGTCGTGTGTGCATGAAAATGACAAGGTCATTACAATGAAAGGCAAACGTCAAGTGGGAAAAATTACTTCTGGAGAGAGGGGACGTAATGTGACACTTCTGTTTTGCATGAGCGCAACTGGTCAGTTTATCCCTCCGTTTCTTATTTTCCCAAGGAAACGAATGAATGACCGCCTCATGATTGGTGCTCCAACTGAAAGCATTAGTTTTCCAACTTCTAGTGGTTGGATGACAGCTCAGGCTTTTCTTAAGTGGCTTCGACACTTTGTTTCCTTCACAAAGCCCTCAGCAGGAGATCCTGTCTTGCTGATTGTAGATGGGCATTCCAGTCACAAGGACTTAGATGTCATCATGTTTGCTCGGGAAAACCATGTCCATATGTTAAGTTCCCCCCCTCCCCCCACACTTCTCATAAGTTGCAGCCTCTTGATAGGACATTCATGAAACCTTTCAAAAACTGCTACAATACTGCATGCAGTCTGTGGATGAGGGCTAATCCAGGGTCAAGAATTAATGACTTCGATATTGCAAAATTGGTAAGTGATGCCTACAAGCAAGTGTGTCGACTAGATATTGCTGAAAATGGATTTAGGTGCACTGGCATTTATCCGACAAACCCAGACATATTTACTTAGTTGGACTTTATGGGCAGTGATGTTACCAACATTGCACAAGAACCTCTCCCCGAGATGACTTCTGATGGGGCTGGTGTTGCTACATCTAGGACACTCACGTCGATCTCACCAGCCTGTCTGACAGCCCCCCCTCAGCCTCCTTCCCAGGCAGAATCTATAGAAGAACCTGAAGAGACCAACACTTCCTCCGATGCAGTACACTCAAGTGAACATTCTAATTTTGCAAGTGCCTTAAAAGAGGTGTCACCTTTGCCCTCCTGCAGCGAAAAGAGGCTGACATGTAGAAAAAGAAAAGCAGAGAGGAGCGAAATTTTGACATCAACGCCAATAAAAAATATGCTGACAGACAAGAAAGATTCAGCAGAGCAAAAGGAGAAAGAACTACAGAAAAAGAGACAACTGAAAATTTCCAAACAAGAGCAAAAGATGATCAATAACACGAAGAAAAGTGAACAAATCCAAATTTCTCATAATGACGGTGCAAAACCAGGTACTTCTCAAGACAGTGTAGATGTAAAATGTATTGTGTGTGGAGAATGCTATGAGGAGAACTGGATTCAGTGCAGTAAGTGTGAAGGTTGGGCACATGAGCTCTGTGCGGACATAAACGACTTACTTTTTTACTTTTGTGATTTTTGTAAGTAAATAAATCATAACGTAAATGACCTATAGGCCTAATATGTTACAGATTGTGTACATTATTAAACAATAAAACTTTTTCATTCAGAACAGTGTTTTTAATTTATAAAATTAATCATATTGGTGTGGCCCATACAACCCGCCAATTTTTAAAATGCCCAAAATTCAATGTTAGTTCTAATTACCTTTTTTGTCATGTTCCCTTCATATATTGCTCAATATATTTATATATCTTTGAGGAAAGAGGTTGAAAATATTATTATTTTCGCTCATAACTTAACATAAGCTACAAATATACTTTGTAATTAACATTTTTCCTTAAATGGCCCATACTACCCTCCGTCCCCCTAATCGAAAGATAATGTCTTTTTTATTTTGAAAGAGTTCAAGAGGCTTATCTGTGTACTCAGGATGCTTGGTTGACAAATGCCTTGCAAGTTTTGATGGCTTCATGTTTTCATTGCACAAATTTTCACAAAAAATCGCGCACTGAGGTATTGGTTCCTCTTCAGTACCCGAAAACACAAATCAGTATTACAAATAATCCGGATTATACTTTCGCAGATACGTCTTTAGCTTTTTCTTGCTGTCTGCATTGTAATTACAAATACTTGGTTGGATACTCTCTTTTACGGCACGATCCAGTCCTAAACAAACTTTCCAAAATCACATTATATCTACTCTCAATCAAAACAAAACGCAAACAACAATTCACTCTCACAAGCCGAGAAAGACTTTGGTTTCGATTCAAGCATAAACAAGAAAATGACAGTCAGAGAAGTAAAACTGCCGGTGGTATGCGCGCACATCTCCACCTTAGAGCGGGGCGGGAGAGGAGGTGTTCACCGGGTTGCCATAAGGATTGCGAGATTACTGCCACTGCTATATCTCACAACGTGGTTATTGTATAATACCGACTGACTGTTTAAGAAAACTTTTTTTCTCTCATAAAGTTTTAATTCAAACTAATAGCTTTCATGATTACTGCACATGTAAAATATCGTGTTATATTTTTTTAAATAGATGAAATAAAAGATATTTTTTTGGGGCAAAATCCTCGATTGTTCCGCGACCCACCAAAGTCCCCGCCGCGACCCACCAGTGGGTCGCGAACCCATTAGGTTGGGAACCGCTGCTCTATGTGAATATGTCAGTCATGGGGAGGAAGATTTGCATGAAAGTTTGTAAAGTTCAGTACTGGTGATTTACAACGACTGCTAATCATATTATGAGTGAAATATCCAGAGAATGGTTGCTGTTTGAAGCTCATATGCTGTCTTCTTTCTCTTCTTCTTTAAAAGTGCTTCCTTAGTTTGCCGGATCTTCTATAGTTTACTGTCAATACGTCCAGCAACGAACAGGACTTGAGTTCCTCCGATGCTATTTACGCAGCATCGTCATAGTAAATAATCTCTTACAAGTTTCACGCTTGCAGAGGTTCTGTTAGAATAAAAAAAAACATCATGGAGGAAGGAAAAGAGTGGGGGCGAATACCGTTACATCTGTGAAACCTCGGCTACTACTGCGCATGCGATTTCCCAAAACACTGTGTTTGCTGCTGTGAATGTTTCTTTTTGTAATATTTCAATTTTTTTTATAATGCCAGCTTGTGTTCCATACGGTTGTACAAACAGACCAGATAGGAAACAACCTGGAATAGCGTTTCATAAGTAAGTACTTAGTAATTATTGTTCTTGAAGTGTTTAATAGGTATCTGAAGAGTTATAAATTTATTCATTAGCTCTCAATAGGAAGCGGTTGTTCTGAAATATTTATTGGTGTAGTGTATACAATCAGCATATCTGACTACTTTGCATATAATAGACCAGCCTTACCGTAAACGAGTATTGGAAGTCTAATTTAAGCGCGTCAACATACAGATAGTGTTCTGCATGCTTTTGTCTAGTTGCAGCTTACGCTGAAAGTGTATGATGAAATTAACTGTGATAATTTCTGCTGTGCGAACTAGGAAACGTGGTAGTTCTATCATTAACGTGGCGCCACAATCTGTTAATGAATTCTTGTAGAACTCGACGAAACAAATCGAATATATATGTATATATTTTATATCTCACTTGGTTTTCGAGATATAGCATGCTAAAAATCAGTTATAGGTATAGTTTCTTGTACTTTTTTTAACTTATGGATTTACGCCTCGTCGACGTCGAGGTCTTTATAGGCGGGATGGGACTGGGGACAAGGAACGGGTAAGAAGTCGGCCATGGCCTTTTGAATAAGCATCCCGGCATTCGCATGGAGTGATTTGGGAAAAACCATAAAAAATCCAAATCTGGATTCCCGGACGGGGATTCGAACCCGCTGTCCTCCCGAATGCGAGGCCACAGCGCTAACCGCTTCACTCACCACTCACGGTGTGCTTTTTGTGACGTTTCTTCTGGGTGATAGTGATTTTGGTGTACGGTATTTTTTGTACTGGTCCAGGTTGCATCTCACCCTAACCTCCTCACTTTTGAGATATAATATGTCGAGAACTAAGCGAGATAACAATAAACAATATCTTTTTATTTTCAATTTGTCTCGTCAAGTTACGTATGAATCAATCATGAAATTTGGATATGGCGAAATTTTTCTTCTGGTCCAGGCCGCATTTCAACCTAACCACGTCAGTTTTGAGATACAATATCTCGAGAACTAAGTGAGATATCAAAAAAAATTATTCTTTACTTTCGGTTTGTGTCGTCGAGTTACATAATAATCCATCATCAAATTGCGGCGCCACGGTTATCGTAGGATCCCCGGAAACGTGATGAAGCAAATGTTGTTGTTACCCGATATGTGGTTCGCGATGCATTTCATGTGTTAATGATTAAAGGCTTCCGGTCTGATCTTAACGGAAGAGAGACGGTTTGCTGCAATTTAGCCCACGTTCACTACTGGACTGCTGCTGATCTAATGGAACCCGAATTGACTGGTTCGTGGCCGTGACGTCACCTCGCATTTGACGTCATTTAATCAACCAGGAGGGACCACTGTCAACGAGCAACCATTCTATAGAGGGCAAACACCTACCTGCTGAAGCCGTGTCGAACTCGTAGACAATATTACTTACACCATATACACCCTTTTTCTTTAATAAAACTCTACAGCTGCAAAACGGCAGTAGTACCTCCTCCGCAACTCTACAATTTTAGGAACGAATGGGCTCTGCAATTTGACATCAAATCCGGGTTGGGTACATACACTCATTTAAATAAAGAAGGAATGAAGAATCAAGATCGCTTGTCGGAATTCCCCTTGCAGTTAAATATATATAAAATCACTTAAATCTAATAAATCAAAATATCAAATCATTTAGAGTTAAACAGAATCAATAATTATTTGCGATAAGTTAAAACGAGAATTAATAATGTTGTAATCCATTGTAAACTTATGAAAATACTACAATTTTTCCAAATTAGTTCAGTGGTGTAATTATGAGACCATGTATAGCTAATTCATGACACATTTCAATCTCCAATATTAGCACACAAGATGTTTGTATTGAATTGAACATCATGGTTGAGTTATTAAATCTGTTTTACTTTCTAGTTTAACACTTTTTTGTTTTAAAAAAGAAGAACGTTATCAGTTTGCTAAATAGTTGCGTTACATAGAACTGGACTACAATAGATTAATGAGATGTAACTGAAAATGATTTAGAATTGAGTAGTCACTTAATTGCTCTACTGAAAAAAGTCTTTGCCATTCACGAACAACATCAACAGATAAGTCTCATGGTATCCTAGTATTCTACAGATATTTAGATCATCTTAGCGAATAACGTATGTTAACAAACAGGTAATTATTAGGGTTCACATTTAGTAAAGCTTTAAAGTTTGGTTATGTTTCTCGTTTATTCACTTCGTCGTGGTGTCTGGTAGTGATGTGAAGAGTTGATGACGTTTCTGCTGATGCAGGAGCCAGCTTCCTCTTGCGTCGGCATCATGTCTGCTGGCTCGTGCGTCCCCCTTTCAGCTAGAACAATTATTTCTTGCGCCAGAAACGATTTCAGAAAATTCTTTCATCACGAAGCGTGAACTTGAAAACAATCACAGTGTGCCAAATTTAAATATCTTGATACAGAACATCATTAGAACTGAATAGTCAGGGATTGGAATGAGTTACCAAGAGAAATGATGAATAATTTACCGAAAACTTTGAAAGAATTTAAAGATAAAATTTGTAGAGGGGCAAATTTACGTGGGTGCAGGATAGGGGGAAGATTGGTGTGTAGGGAAATTGCCACCGGAGCCTGTGCTCCATTGCAATTAAATTAAATTAAATTAAACTTGTGAAATGATGAGGTTTAGCATAATGGTGCAATGCTCAACAGTGAAAAGAGCATAGTTAAAAAATTAGCTTAGTAAGATACGTGAAATCATTGTCATTCGCTGATGGTCAATACAGCTTTTATTTGGTATAGTTGCATGTATATCTTGAGTAGAACCATGAATTTGGTATATGAACATGCCAAAGAAAATCAATTAGGTGATAAAGCATTCATTAAAATTTTCACCTACTATATATCTATATGCAACAACATTGCCTATGGATAAACACTGTTTAAAACGTAATCCCGGGACCACACCCTTGGCATTTGTAACGCTTGGTTAATTTTGGGGAGCCAAACATCTTCATCCACACGCTTGCGTGTGCGCTTGTATGTTTTGGAGAAGCAAGCATGACGGACGTCGACGTTGTATCGGCCAAAACTGTTAGCCTAACCTATTTTTATTTTTAAAAAATTTAAAAAACGAAAAGATGGCAAAGAAGATCGTGGATGTTAAAAATCCATAGAAACAGTACCATTCAATTTATATTTCATTCATACAACTATGATTACTATTTAACTTCGTGTATGTATTTCATTTAATATAAGTATATTGTTTTATAATTAGAATTAAGTAATAATTTTTGTTTTAACGGCATTATAATGTCTTTATCGATTAATTTTGATTGCAGAGAATTTATGGAAGAAACATTTAATGAGCTTCTTTTTGAGCCATCTGGTCAGTTTGATAACTTCTGCCTTATGAGATATGCTGCTTCTGAATATTCACTGAATGACAATTCAACTTCAGAGAAGCTGTACTAAACCAGCTAAATTAATAAATTTATACCTTAGCCAGAGCGAATAGAATCTTGTTTTTTCTTTAAATGTAGCAATAAGAAATTCTATCTTTTTTTAAAAAAAAAAAAAAAAATCTGCCTGACAGTTTTATTTAAAACTTCACTAAGGCGACTCCAAACATGAACTACTTTGCAGAGTTCTACTTGGCAGCATTCGGGGAATTTTGAAATATCCTCGTTGGACAAGTTATTTATTTCTTTTACACAACAAAAAGAAACGCACGTTTTGTCCGCCGCCAGGGCACAAACATTACTAAGTCCGCACCAACGTGTAGCCGCTTCGCAAGCACTTGCCGCAAACGCCCTTGATTTGTGCCAAAAATCCGACACTCGGTCGGATCAGCCACAAGTGCCTGCAAGCCTACACAAGCCAAGCCAAGCGCCCTATCTACACGTTTTAATTTGTGACAGTTTGACGAGGTTTGGGAAGCGTGTGGTCGAGGCCTAATATAACGGGATGCATCATTATGATAACATTTAATTACGGTCTATTAGAGTTTTAGTCCAATATCTCTTTTGATATTACACTCTGCCAACAGAAAGTGAATACACCATATTCAACAAATACTATATACTCATTCCCGACTAAATATAAGAGATGATTCATGGCTACTTCCCTTAGTTCTATGTTTCCATTATTATTAATCTGCTTATTATGAATACATCGACAGCAAATTACTTAGCCTCATTTACCCTGCTTAAATAATTATATTTATTCCTTATCATTACGTAGAACCTCTTCTAATGACTTTTAATAAATCCTAGACCAATTAATTCCTAAGCAGTTAATTGCCCACTCAGTGATATTTTCAATTTACCTCGCAACCGTTATCCCTTTCTGAAGAATTAACTTGTAACATTGTATACACAAGACTTACTTGAGTAGAATTCTATTAAACCGAATCTAATATTGTGAAATTTGCAAAGGTTTCTATATTCGTAGATCTAACGTACAGACCGGCTTCGTTCAATGACCTAATTCGTTTCTCCTATTTACTTGTTCAAGGAATTTTTTACGTATTGTGGTGAGTGCCTTGGTGAGCAAACCACGTTACAATTATTTCTCATACCTTTATGATGAATAATTGTGGATTTTTAATTTTAATTTATATGAAGGAGTGGAAATTTATTAATTTAGCAAGAATCTCGACGTTAGTTGGAATTTAGGAAAAATTGTCACAATATGACATTTATTTTCTGATCACTGGCGATTACAAGTCTGAGCGAATTTACCGTTAACATTAACACAAATTGGCAAAATCATAAAAGCAACGCTCAGAGTTACAATTAGCCGTCAATGGGCAAGCAAACAATTGTATATTTACTTTTAAATATCTCAGAATCAAAATGCAAGAAATAATGACAACTGGAAACAATGAAAAATACAAGTTATGATGACCTCAGACAAAGGTATCATAATACTGTGACTTTACAGTTAAAAAAGGAAAATCATGGGCGCCAGAATGAACAATATATCATTCGAAAATAACTAGTTCTGGCAAATTATGCCGCTAGCTCAGGGGTTTTTACAATTACAAAGTGAGAACATGGACCTATCCTCTCAAAGTCGCTTACGGGTTCTGTTTCACGGAATGCACAATCACATGGCTTGGTCGTAATCAATTACCATTGTAGTTCTGCGTCTGATGTCTGTGATGAGTGTAGCGGACCCACGATATGTGAGATTATCTCACAAGTCGGCTATAGGCATCTCTGGTCTGGCAATGCGCATCATCGCATTACCGGCTGTGTTGCGGTGATACGCTCGCTCCAGCTAGGCAAGCTGCAGTTAGCGAAAAGAAGTCAACTTTCCAAGTCAACCTCAGACTGGTGCGATCGAAGTTAGAATGTCAGCTCCTCGCTCTTCGGTCCACGAGGAAACTTCTTGCTCCGCCCATTTGTAGTCTCGAAGCTCACATACAACAAAAATTCCCAGGATTTTGAGTTATACGCTCATTTTGATTGGACCTTCAGGTCGGCACCTAATGTCACGTGATATCCTCGATATGTGATTTGGCCAAAGAATCCAACAGAGGTCGGACATATTCGGCTAAGTTCGCCGGGGCGAGAGAACATTCGGGTTTCGGACGGCAGGCTTTTCCCGCCAGGAGAGTGACGTCGTTGACCGCCCATCCCCAGGGAGCAGGGTGTGTGGTCTGGCAAATCCCAAATCCGCGACTTTTTGTCGCCAAGGCTCGGGAACACCAAGATTAGCTTCAAGCCTACATAGCTCAATAATTCTTGAATATTCGCTTTGCTACGATACACTGTATAAGTTCACCATTTCATTACAGTCCTCACTTGGAATCTTGCGTACTTTATAAAATTACAACAAAAATCTATTCACGTGGTCGCCCAAGATTTATGTAAATTACTCTTATATTATTACATATATAATAAAAAATGCACCTTGTAACGTGGCGACAGCGCGGCTCGTTACAATATGGCCGGCCGTTGGTGAAAAATGAAATTATGGTACAATAATTTTATTTTTAACTACCTAATTCTATCTCCATTGTGACTCAACAAAAACTTAAGCATTTTTCTAATTACATTAATTTTAAATGTGATTCCAATAACCATCGGTATTCCTGCCTTGTAAGGTGAATATATAACGGGATCATATGTCCTTTTGGCCGTCTTACAATTCTTTACAAACAGAAGCACGTGAATTCAGGTAGCCTTCCCAAATATAAAGTTATATTAAACACAATACTAAAATATACATGAAAAGAAATTATTTACATACATGTTCAAATAATAATAATCTTGAAAATAACTTGTATCAAATCTTATCATTAAATTAATAAAATGAAACACATTAATAAAACAAAACATTGTCAGAACACTTATGCAGAAAGTGGTTGAACTATACATTGTATTTACAATTTAGCGTGATGTTTTACTCATGTGCATAAAAATAATTCTGCCTTCAACAAACATCCATTGAGCGTAAAATATCTCATTACATTGCGCGGTTTTAATCTCAAAACAAGGGAATAGTTTAGTCGGATTCGGTGACGTGATTTTCGTCGTGACCGACGGTTAATTCAATAAGCATTTCAGAGAAGATGTGCCCGTGTTCATGGTCAAATATCACTAACTGTAATCTTAGATTTTAATGACGCGGCATTTACTTATAATTCAACGTGGTGTGGAATGAACAATGTAAGTACCTGTTTTCGTTTGTTACGTAAATTATGAACCGTACTGGTTGAATGTTAGGTGGTCTCCTAATTAGTCTCTCACGTGTCGACATCTCTAACTTTTAACATCCCGTCTGTGAAGGGATTGCGAATTTTATGGCGAAAGGAAACTGTATTTGCTCATGGGTATATGTAATGGAATTTCTATAAAATTTACCATTCCCATATGAGACATTATACACATTATGCGGTTTGACGTGAACTTTCATCATCGTCAACCAAAGTCGCTGTAGCATCTTTGGCGTACAAGCGGACCCAAAATATCCATTCGGCACATAAATTGAAAGGATAATGAATAGCGTAACTATCATTCCTCGGTAATATTACGATTCCTTCACAACGGGTCTATTGATGACGAGATTATCTCCACATTCAAAGAATATAATATTTCTTTTTATTTAGGAGTTGTTATAATCCTCTTAACACGTCCGTCTACTCCACGTTTTAAGCCGAAACTCCACCCAGGTTAGCGAATATTTTCCTTTATACACTTATGCTTCTTTAGCTTGTATGAAAAAGGTCGTAAGCTTTGTGCATAGAACGGTACGATCTCAGGTTTTCCGTTTGCCAATACAAAGCAATTTTGAGATTTCACGCTAGCAGAATACTATGAATCTATATAAAGCAACAATATAAACCTTGAAATTATTTTCGTTGAGTGCACACAATTCTGAGCAAAACATGTGCTGTCCACAATAGTTTTAATCTAATTTACGGAATACTATACAATTTACAGTAAGGGTACGCGAAATACCGCTAGAACGAGGCGTGAAACTTTTGTTTTCTTTCCCATTCATTCTTGGGTATGCGCTACCTGCCAGAATTCTAGGAACCTGCCGGTTGAGTTCAGCTGCCTAGCTGCGCTAATGACCTCAGCTGTTCGATGGTAGCTGTTTCCCCCTCTTTCGAAACCGTTACTTTGTATGAAATGGCTTTAAGTTCTGGGCGTTATGAGGCCCGATCTCGGTTTGTCCGTACGTCAACATATAACAATTCTTCGAGATCACTCTGGCCACCAAATACGGCCAGAAATATAGCAGGAAAAAACGTCGATATCACCAATAATGTTATTGTTCACGTCTTCACCATCTGTGCATTTATCATATACAAAATTCCTTTCAATTGAAGTTAGCATCAAATATAATTACCTTAACTTGCAAAGTTAGCTGAATTATTGAATATATCCCGTAAATAAAGTTTTTCCCTTTAGCCTTTATAAATGCAGTCGCCTTTAACTTATTGCACTTTGACCACGCGCTATCGTCAGCAAAATAACAGCAAGGTATTGTGAAAACTCTCCTGTATATCTGTAATCGTTCAACTTAAGATTCCTAATTTCTGTGATGACCAAATTTGAACAAATCTTTCTGGCAAGGTTTCGTGTTCTATAGGGCATTATCTATGGCACGTTAGCCACCCTTTACAGATAGATACACGAAAACAAAGAAGTAAAATACGTTGATGAGATAACTTGCGATCTTCGATCAACACAGACAAAGCGATTTTACGCTCGCTGTACACTTCTGCTCAGAAAAGATACAGTATAATGCAACTACCTAAGGTAAAACGTTACATCGAACTCATGCATCACAAAATGTTGAAACCCTTTTCGTTTATGTCACAAAATACATCTTAGAAAGCATATCACAATATTTGTATCGCTGTCAGATTCATTGTGATTGCGAAGACAAGAAATTGTGCTTGCTAATGGCGCTTCATTTTCCGCGAGTGCGTATCAATTTATCTGGCTCAGGAAAACATTTAATATTTCAGGATTTTTATCAAATCAAGTCCAATTAACAGCGTAAAGTCAAAAGTGACTATTAATATTTCACGTGGACAAAATATAAAGTTCGGAATAGCGAAATAAGCATTAAAAATTCCGAATATGGAAATATCCTAAGTAGCTTTAACTGTAAGTGCAAATTTGGTAACTGGAATTTTAATTTTCCGTTTATCTAATCTTTCCAGCAAAACAGACGGTTTAGACTAGCGAAACCGGCATCGGCGTTTTTCAAGCATGATTAATTTCGGTAAGGCGTCTAACCTAAAAGAATGTGTACTGTACATTTAATTTTTTTTTTTTTATGATTCAAATCGGTCAATTCATAGTCAGCCTTTTCGTCATCGTATTTGGCATGCTACACAACTTGTTGAACAATGCCTACAAGACGAATTTGAGACGTCCATGGATCTTCCTCTGGAAAATAATTCTGCGTCGCGAATATTCGTCTTTACCGCTTTCAACAATTTCGAAGGACGCAGAACCTTGGGCTTACAAGGTTACAGACGTTCGGCGGTTTGTGCCCGACAGCTAATGACATTCCTGGAACAGGTATAGTGTCCGTCGACCGACCGCACTTACTAACTGGTCCAGCTGACAATTGCGTCTTTTCTGACCGCAAGGAATGAACAAATTGTGTAGTGTTCCACACAAAGTTACGGACAGAAAAACTCCACGCGATGTTGATAGGCTGTGAATTCTGAGACTGATTTCGCATTTCTCCGATAGGATTGGAAAACTTGCCGACTCTTGTCTGACTTTCAAGAACGACATGTACTGTACATCTTTCCTCTCCTGCCCTACAAATGTCTTATGCTTTACTGACAGTTTGCACTTAACTGTGGATCCAAGACAACTGAAATTGTTGTGTTTCTTGATTTCAGATATTTTTGCGTACAAACTGACAATTTCACTGACTAAGAGTTGAGTGGTGACTTTAACAACCGACTCACTTGCGTTCTGCAGTGATTTTTGCACTGTACCAACGCTTTTGCAGACACTATGCTCAGTAATCTGCCGCGTTACTGCTACGTCTCCGAGCAGTGTCCGATTGCAAATTTGCATTTGTGGAACTGCTTCGACCATGCCATCGACAAACGTAATGTTGGAAAGCTCGCATTCCTCAGAGTTTACCAGCTGTTGGTCTGTATTCTGGGTTTGTTCTACTTGTGCAATTTCGATCCATTCATTGGTAATCGCAGCAGTTGGTACCTCTGTGTGTTTTTGTGATTCAGAATTTTTCTTTAATCCCTCCTTTTGTGGATCAACTGGCCCGCTTAAGTTATTAAGCATATTGTTCATCAACTTCTCTTGGGATTAAATCGTGCATCAATACTCTGCTTAAGCGAATCCCAATTTCTCTTATTTTCCTCTTCTACTGAATCAAAAAGCTTGTTTAATTCCTCCTTTTGTGAATCAAAACGCTTGTTTAATTCCAGAAATTGCCTGCTTGATTCCTGCCTTTGTGAATCAAATTGCTGCCCTATTGCAGTCAACATGTTTAGCACTTGCTGTAATGGGAGCGATGACTCTACGGGAATTTGCTTCATTTGTTGTGTCTGTTCTGAATGTGCGGGCGTATTCTGCGTCATCTTACCGACAGGTGACGGAAAATTTTCCATATCTTCCTGTGGCGACAAAGTAGACTGCAAACTATATGAGCGGGTCGGAACTTCAGAACTTACGTTCCCCTCCCCTGCAGCCAATATTCCGCATTCTGTTAACTGAACCTCGTTCATGATTTCGGGAGATTTTTGCCTATCAGACTGATCTTCCATATCGAAATCTTTTATCGTACGAGATCGTAGCTTCATATGAACACACAACGAATGAATTTACACCGCAATTGTGCAATGACGAAATCTAGATTCACTAACAACAAAAATACCGCGAATTTCAATACACACAAATAACATATACCCCTCCAAAATACAGCAAGAGAAAGCAACGATGAATCATGCAACAACACAACACCATGAAAGCAGACTTACTTTCAAACACATGGGCAAGAACATGCGTGTCTTTAATTTTCTTACAGCTACCATGCATTAAGAAATCAACACTGACGTTACTCATTTAAAAATTTTAAAATGATCACAAAATTGTTACAATACAAAGTGTATTGCATCTCAATTGAAATACACAAATGAACTTCTTTTAATGCGTTCAAAAATGAATTTTATGCATTGAAACAAAATGAACTTTATGCATTAAAATATAAGTGAAACATCAAAATAAAATCTTGTATGAATATCTATTGACTACAAGAATGATAAAACAGCCAAAAACCATGTGCAACATTCCATGAAACTTTCCGAATTTGGGCTCAAACTTATAATTTGAATTAGTGCCACCAATTCGCAGACATTAAGAAGTAATGTCTCATCTGGCACCAGCGTTGGGCGACATTATGTGGTGGGATACCTTGGTGGGCAAACCACGTTACAATTATATTTCATACCTTTATGATTAATAATTGTGGATTTTTAATTTTAATTTTTTTATGAAGGAGTTGGAAAATTATTAATTTTGCAAGAATCTCGACGTTAGTTGGAATTTAGGAAAAATTGTCACAATATGACATTTATTTTCTTATCACTGGCGATTACAAGTCTGAGCGAATTTACCGTTAACATTAACACAAATTGGCAAAATCATAAAAGCAACGCTCAGAGTTACAATTAGCCGTCATGAGCAAGCAAACAACTGTATATTTACTTTTAAATATATCTCAGAATCAAAATGCAAGAAATAATGACAAGTGGAACAATAAAAATACAAGTTATGACTACCTCAGACAAAGGTAGTCATAATACTGTGACTTTACAGTTAAAAAGAAAATCATGGGCGCCAGAATGAACAATATATCATTCGAAAATAACTAGTTCTGGCAAATTATGCCGCTAGCTCAGGGGTTTTTACAATTACAAAGTGAGAACATGGACCTATCCTCTCAAAGTCGCTTACGGGTTCTGTTTCACGGAATGCACAATCACATGGCTTGGTCGTAATCAATTACCATTGTAGTTCTGCGTCTGATGTCTGTGATGAGTGTAGCGGACCCACGATATGTGAGATTATCTCACAAGTCGGCTATAGGCATCTCTGGTCTGGCAATGCGCATCATCGCATTACCGGCTGTGTTGCGGTGATAAAGCTTGCTCCAGCAAGGCAAGCTGCAGATAGCGAAAGAAGTCAACTTTCCAAGTCAACCTCAGACTGGTGCGATCGAAGTTAGAATGTCAGCTCCTCGCTCTTCGGTCCACGAGGAAACTTCTTGCTCCGCCCATTTGTAGTCTCGAAGCTCACATACAACAAAAATTCCCAGGATTTTGAGTTATACGCTCATTTTGATTGGACCTTCAGGTCGGCACCTAATGTCACGTGATATCCTCGATATGTGATTTGGCCAAAGAATCCAACAGAGGTCGGACATATTCGGCTAAGTTCGCCGGGGCAAGAGAACATTCGGGTTTCGGACGGCAGGCTTTTCCCGCTCGGTGAGTGACCCATCCCCAGGGAGCAGGGTGTGTGGTCTGGCAAATCCCAAATCCGCGACTTTTTGTCGCCAAGGCTCGGGAACACCAAGATTAGCTTCAAGCCTACATAGCTCAATAATTCTTGAATATTCGCTTTGCTACGATACACTGTATAAGTTCACCATTTCATTACAGTCCTCACTTGGAATCTTGCGTACTTTATAAAATTACAACAAAAATCTATTCACGTGGTCGCCCAAGATTTATGTAAATTACTCTTATATTATTACATATATAAAAAATGCACCTTGTAACGTGGCGACAGCGCGGCTCGTTACACTGTAGGTTTGTAATGAGAAAATGCAGCTTCTGCTTCCTGTTGGTATTTTTCCCAGTTCGCCCGCTTGATACTCCATTTGTAGTGCGAAAAGATAGTTTGCCCTATCAGCTTAGTGCAGGGGAGCTTCAGCAGAATCGGGAAATGATCCGAGCCCAGAGTATCTTCTATGATTTCCCATGTTAGGTGTGGGGCAATAGTCGCCGATGCTAATGATATGTCAACAGATGATTGTTGTTGTGATGGTCTATTGATTCGAGTAGCAGAGCCATCGTTTAGTACAACTAGTTCCTCCATTACTTCCACAATTAGTCGCCCGTTACGATCGTCATATGTACTTCCCCATAAGGAATGATGGGCATTTAAGTCACCAAGGAGCAGAATTGGTTCTTCTAGATGTCTTTTTAGTATTTCCAACTCAGATCTTTTTAATGCTGGTTTGTTTGGTGACCTGTATACAGATACTACCGTCATATATTCGTCTTTAAAGAGGATCCGTGCTGCACAAACTTCGAAAGACAGATTAGTAGGCGTAATGTTTACGGGCTGGAATGGGATTGATTTCTGTATCAATAGGGCAGTGCCGCCATAACCGTCCGCTCTGTCTGCTCGCACGATATTATAGTTTTGAAAAAGGAAAGATTCTCCTGGTTTCAACCAAGTTTCTGAGATCGCACTTACTGAGATTTTATGGGCCAGCATATATTGCATCAGACTTAATTTATTGGCTTTGATTGAGCGCGCATTCCATTGTAAGATTCCGAGTTCTTTGATTGCAATTTTTTCATTCGTTTGGGGATTATTATGTGGTATGTTATTTTGGTACATGGAATCTAAGCCTCCAGTAACGGGTATCGAATGCGTTCTTGTGTTCTCAGTTGAACCCATTGGTGAGTGTTTGTTGTATAAGCTGTTTGATACTTGGAGCGAATTGCAGTGGATCGATCTGTTGGTTACCGACATACTGGTTTAAGATATTCATTATGATTTCGATCATTTTGATGTGAAGATATCAGCTGTGCTTGCGCTTTGTACAGTGCTGTGAGGTTGGGGTGGGTATGGGTTGTACGCAATTGGTTGTATATTCCTGTTGTTAGGGATCCAATAATTTTTGTAAGATAGATCCCTAGAGTTGCTTCCTGCTCTGTAGTGCCTATTATGTCTTTCCGTTAAGGGGGATTCTGCCTGGTTAGTAGGCATTGGATTTATTTGCATGTTTGTTAACATGCCAGGTGGGCTGGTGGCCAACTGTGACGTCTGGGTAGGTAGTTGATGTTGTTGTTGCGATGTCCCTACAGGCACTGTGGCAATATTTAAGTTATCCTGTATGGGGGTTCTTTGCTCGTAACATTCCGAATTTACGACCGTGGTTTGGGTGGTTGCGGCCGGTCTTGCTAGTACACCGGCATACGTACCGGCGTTGATCTTTCTAAGGCTTGTTTATAGTCTAGGTTCTCGTACGCCATTAACTGTTTGATTCTTCTTTGTTTTTCATATTCAGGACATCTTTTTTCATTAGATGGGTGGCCACTATTACAATAGATACAAATGGGGTTGTTTTGGTTACAACAATCTTTGTCGTCGTGTGCACCAGCACAGAATACACATCTTTTTTTACTTCTGCATTGCTTGCTCAGGTGGCCATAGCGCAGGCAGTTAAAGCATTGCATAACAGGTTTTATATATGGTTCGACTGGACAGCGGACGCCGTGTATGTAAACATAGTTGGGTCTTTGCGATTTGAAAGTGATCAGGCAAACTGGAAGTGGGATTGTTGTAGGTTGACCGTTTGCTACCATTTTCTTAGCAAATCGTTTAACGTTTATCACCCTGTATTCACATCGCGCTACCGCTTTAATTTCATCTTCTGATAATTCTGTCATTACGTTTCTAATGATGCCTTGTTGTGTGGTGCACGAGTATGGGATATACGCCTGCAAACCGTTCTGCTTCCAGACTGAGCTTTGAATCATAGAATTGGCTGCTATTACCGATTTCACCTCAATTTTGACACGGTTACGGCCTGCTGTAGTTATCTGTAATATTTGATTATTTGTATCACGGCAGAGGGAGTTAATGAGGCGACCTATAGCCATTGGATGCAGTCTACTGATGTTTTTATCGACACTTTCTACAATCACATAATAGGGCCCTAGGTCATAGTTTTCATATATCACTGGCGTTGCGCTATTTACCTGTTGATCATGGCTGACTGTTGTGGTTGTAGTCTGGTTTTGCTGTGTGTCTAGCTGGTGACGTCTCCATACTGATGTCTGTAGGTTTCGGCTGTTCTGCTGTTCTTGGTACTTTGTAGTTGCAGTTGTTGCTGATGTCTTCGATTGTTGGTGTGCTGGGGCGTTTCTGGGCTGCAGGTGGGGTCGTTTCTTCCTCTCCTACAAGTCGTAGTTCCTGTTGTCTCGTTTGGTCAATGGTAAGATTAGCAGCAAAAGATGGTACATTGACGGTTTCGAATGACGATTGAATATGTTTCTCGTTTCCCTTCCATCTTCACTTGTGTTGTGATGTAGGGATGGCACTTGACTGTCTAAGCTATCTTCTGTTGCAATGTTCACGTTACCTCCATTATATAAAAGTATGTGCGGCGTCGGCTGTACCTGTTCGTAGCCGCCTTCACCACACTGGCCACCATACATGGCGGCCAATGTCACTTAACACTTATATTAGTTGTTTCTTGATTATCAATTCACTTTTCTTGTCCACCACACGAAGTTGAAAACTGTTTATGTTGTTGGCACTTGCCGTCGAGTCAACCCGCGATCGCGCACACTACTTCCTCGTATCGGAGGCGATGTTACCCGTACGACGGTCTGCTCACGACTGGGCCTGTTGATCTTGGATGCCTCCTTTTTCAGTTTTTGCATTAGTATCAACATTACACAGTTCTTGCTGCTCTCATTTGCTGCGTCACTGTAGCACTTGTTTCCTCACTGAAAATGATGCCTGCTGAAGTATCTGATGTTTTCAAACTACAAATCATTTCAGATGACTTTATTCCTCTCTGCGCAGCATAACTTCGGTATCCGTCAAATATAACTGTGATGTTGGATCTATAGTTCGTTGTCAAATAGGCTTCATATTTTACACAGAAGCAACCAAGGTATTTACTACTATGCCACATAACCTTATGCAGGAGGAATCATCCGTGCATAGCAAAAATTTTGTGTTGGGTGTTGTATCTTAAAGAGATTTAAATGCTTCATATAGCGACAATTTTTTTCCGTTGTTTTACGGAACAAATTCAAATGGAACACATTGTTTTCAATCCATTAAAACGGAAAAGAAATGGATTTATGACTAATTTTTGACTTATTATGACTTAATTTTGACTGCATAAATAAACTTTGTGCCATAACATTATGTTTTCAGTTTTGCAAATCCGTTTTTCAAACTGGTACAAATACCATCAGGTAATAGAACGAAATGGTAGCTCAGTGGTTAAGGTATCTGACTGGAGATCGAAACCCCGGTCTCAGCAATGATTTTCAAAGGCCATTAACCCGACCTTTACCTCTGCCACAGCTTGCTGTGTAATATGGAGTAAGCCAGAACGATTCTGTGGTTTGGATTCCACCTTAAGCTGTAGGTTCCCTATATGCGGTACTAGTACTTGGTCAGGTTAGATAGCCACAAGAAGAGCACTGCGCGGCCTATCCATAACACTGTAACCTGGCGGCCGAACGATCCTTCGGGATCTCCCGGCCAACGATGCTATATGATTATTGAATGGACCACCAGTAATCAAAGTATAGTACATATATATACTATGTCATACAGAAATACATATATATCGGTTATATATACAGGGGTTTCAGGTCATTTTGAGCTGCAAAGCAGGTAAAAACCCAACTTTTAGGAAAAGTGTGAAATTTGGCTGATTTTCAAAGAATTGTAGCTCGCTTAATTTTGAGTTTAGAAAAAAGTTTGTACTACGAAAGTTGTAGAAAATTTTGTCCCCTTTCAAATTGAAAATAGAATATTTCTTGATAGGACTTATCAGGAAGGAGTTATAGACGAAAAACTGAAAAAAGTACCCAAATTTTGATGTTTTTTGGCCACAGAAAATTGTGCCGAGGGTGTTGGAGGTCGAAAACTTGGTTTCTGCATACTCTCACCAATATATACAAGATAAGAAAAAAAAATCTTCTACGTGATGTGATGTTTGTGAGACCCCCTTTTTACGACCCCGTTACTGGACTACGAAGGCTACGGAGATGCGTTCGGGCAAATAAGACTTGCAACTGTTGAGCAACTGACCGCCCAGATGAACCAAGGGGCTACCAAGAGTGTATCCTCAACAACGGTTCACCGAACGTTATGCATATGGGCCTCCGCAGCAGACGCCTGGTTAACGCACCTATGATGACTGCTGTTCATCGGCGACGAAGGCTGGAATTTGCACTGGACGTCCACATAGTGGCGACAGGTGGCTTTTTCCGATGAATCACGTTTTATGCTCCATCCGACAGATGGACGTTGGCGCATACGGCGTGAAACGTTTGAAAGCAAACACCCTGCAACAATTGCCGGAAGGATCCATGGTGGAGGAGGGAGCATTATGGTTTGGGGAATGTTTTCCTGTCATTCACTGGATGAACTCATCATTGTGGAAGGCCCGATGGATCAGCACAAGTACGTATCTGTCCTTGTGGACCATGTCCACCCCTACATGCGAATAATTTTTCCTCAGAATTATGGCATCTACCAACAGGACAATGCGAGGTGTCATACAGCTCGCAGTGTATGTGCGTGGTTCGAAGAGCAGCAGGATGAATTTACCTTACTCCCCTGACCAGCAAATTCACCGGATTTAAACCCAATCGAGAATCTGTGGGACCACCTCGATCGGGTTTTTCGCGCCATGGATCCTCAAGCGCGTAATCTAGCGCAGCTGGCCACTGCACTGGAGTCGGCATGGCTCAACATCCCTTCAGAAACCTAATTGACTCTCTTCCTGCATGCCACGCAGCGGTCCGCTCTGTCAGAGGTGGTTATTCTCGTTTTTGAGAGGTGTTCACATTAATGTGACTGGACTATGTATAAACATAATAATAAAACATTACTTTCTT